>JAJOZX010003163.1:132500-167500 GCA_023014485.1 Bathynomus jamesi
AATATTTATGATGAATAAAACCACGAAGGAAAGGAAACACAGAATGATGCTCAAGCGCTTTCGTCTAATGAGTGTTCCTGAGGATATCATTAGACGAAAGCGCTTGAGCACCATTCTGTGTTCGTTTCCTTCGTGGTTTTATTCATCATTATATATATATAATATTTTTTTTCTTTTTTTTTACAGGGAATCTGTGTAACTAGGGATTTCATGAAATCCCTAAAATGTTCAGGGATTTCAGGTAAGATTAAGTTGCGATATTTTCGTTAAAACTAACGAAAATATCACGACTTTACATGAAATCCCTAAATATTTTAGTGATTTCATGAAATTCCTAGTTACACAGATTCCCTGTAACACATATATATATATATATAAAAGAAAAAATACATATACTAAATTACTGTAAAAAAAAACGTTAATTACAGTGATGAAATATTTAATGAACGTTTATTCAACAGTAATTTTACTTATTATGGAAACGTTAATACATAGTTACACACCCACAAAAAAAGAAGATAAAATGACAAAAACAAATAAAAAAATTAAAAAATGACAGGTAATAAAATTATTTTTAAAATATACTTCTTTGAAGAGAATTTTAATTAGTTAATTATACAGGGTGTACATAAAGTCAGGATCTATTTTTGTGAAGCACTTGGAAATTATATGGAATTCAATCATAAAATGATAAAGTGGTAACATTTATTAAATAATTAAGAGTAGGATTCGACGTGACGCCCATCAGTATCCCTGCACAGCTCAAATCGTTCCGCAGCATTTCCAAACACATTCTGGAGCATTTGCGGGGTTATGTTATCTGCAGCAGTTCGTATACGTGTACGTAAGTTTTCAAGACTCGTAATCTTCGTCTGATAGACGTGCGATTCGATAAAGCCCCATGCAAAGAAATCTAAAGGGGTTAAATCTGGTGATCTCGCTGGCCAAGGTCTGTTGCTTCCGCGTCCGATCCAGCGATTTGGAAAACGTCCATTTAGATAATCCTGAACAATTTTGGCATAGTGACAAGGAGCACCATCATGTCGATAGACGACGGGGATAGGATTGTTAGTACCGTCGTCTATCAACATGATGGTGCTCCTTGTCACTATGCCAAAATTGTTCTGGATTATCCAATTCGCTGGATCGGACGCGGAAACAACAGACCTTGGCCAGCGAGATCACCAAATTTAATCCCTTTAGATTTCTTTACATGGGGCTTTATCAAATCGCACGTCTATCAGACGAAGATTACGAGTCTTGAAAACTTACGTACACGTATACGAACTGCTGCAGATAACATAACCCCGCAAATGCTCCAGAATGTGTTTAGAAATGCTGCGGAACGATTTGAGCTGTGCAGGGATACTGATGGGCGTCACGTCGAATCCTACTCTTAATTATTTAATAAATGTTACCACTTTATCATTTTATGATTGAATTCCATAAAATTTCCAAGTGCTTCACAAAAATAGATCCTGACTTTATGTACACCCTGTATTATATTCTCTCTCTCTCTCTCTCTCTCTCTCTCTCTCTCTCTCTCTCTCTCTCTCTCTCTTTGTTCGTTGTCCGTCTGTCTACCTATCTATCTCTTAACATATATATAGTGTATATATATATATACAGGGGTCCCAAAGAAATGTATACACACTTTAACAGCTGATAGCTCAATTGATGTTTCTTTCTTTCCAAGTTAAACCCATTAGAATTAATAATGGCAGTCAGACTAAGCTTTGAACAAAGGAAATTCATTCTAAAATGCTACTGGAAGTGTGAAAACGCAGTTGAAGTGCAAAGACAGTTTAGGAGGGAGTTTCAAACAGATCCACCAACGCGACTTACCATCACTCGAATTAGAGATAAGTTTGAAGCCGATGGAACTGTTCAGAATGTCCACAAGAAGCGTTCCGGAAGACCACGGACATCGACAAGCCCCACAAAGCAAGAAAGAGTACTGGAAACGTATCACCAAAGTCCAAGAAAATCTGTGCGGCAAGCGAGTCGTGAGGTAGGAATTTCAGAATCGTCTGTCCAACGCATTTTGAAGCGCTGTCAATGGAAAAGTTACATTCCAAGATTAGTCGATGCTATTAATGAAGATGATCCGGACCGAAGAGTGGAGTATTGCGAGTGGTACTTGGCACGATGTGGATGTGGATTGGACGAAGGGGTTTCGTAGAATACCCTCCGCATTCACCAGACCTCACACCACTAGACTTTTTTATGGGGATACTTAAAAGACAAAGTCTACGCTATAAAACCTGCAACTGTCGCTGAATTGAGAGCAGCCATTGAACGAGAATGCACACAAATACCAAACGAAATGTTTCGTGATGTTTGCGATTCCATTGCTTCGCGTTATCAGCAGTGCCTGGACCAGAACGGACGTTAGTTTGAAAACAGGCGTTGACAAAACAATTAAATAATGTCTGTAGATTCTATTACATTTTCAAAATGAAATGTATTTTAATAAACACTGCCTTTATAATTATTTAAAGTGTGTATACATTTTTTTGGGACGCCCTGTGTATATATACAATTTATACATACATATACTATATATATATATATATATATATATATATATATATATATATATATATATATATATATATATATATATATAAAATTTTATACATATAATAACAATATACATATATAATTTTAAGCACGTAACAATGTGCAGTTTATGTAAATAAGAGTCAACACACACACACACACACACACTCACAGAGGCTTCTGTCCCCTTTGCATATTGCAGCTGCTACAAAAGCTTAACGAGAAGAAGCTACAAAATTCGTGTAAAAATGTTTTAACTTAAATAATGAACAAGCTCCTCGTCAGTTATTTTCAGTGGGTTTATTATGTACTTCTTTGTAACATTCACTGGCTTAACTCTACCGACATTTTATATGATAGAGGTTCCTTTAGGTGTGTCTCATGGATACAGATTTCTTACTTCAAGGATCCTATTATGCAAAAGATGTTAAATGAATGTTTCGGAGACATTTGAAAAACATTCATTTGAACCCAAATCCAGAAACACACACACACACACACACACACACACACACACACACGTGTGTATATAATAATAATAATAATAATTATTATTATTATTATTATTATTATTATTATTATTATTATTCAAACACCGAAAATAAATGAATAAAAAAGTTTTACATTTATTTTCGTGTAAAGAAAAATAAATAAATAAATAATGGAAATAATAAAAAAACAGCTTAGTTACACCTTTAATTTTAGTAAGGACAAATTCATTGCTTTTAACCTTGAACTTGTTTCGGAGGGAAATAATACAGTATTATCAAAAGCCTCAATAAACACCAGTTTTATGGTCTGTGCCTTGTCAAAGGTCACAATTAGTATTTTCTGTTGTAGGCATGCTTTCAACTAATACTATAAAGATTTATTTTAACATATTGGCATATTTTATTTTAGTGAATTAATCAATAATATGATTGTGTGTGTGTGTGTGTGTGTGTGTGTGTGTGTGTGTGTAGAACAGTATCTGAACATATTTAAATATTTGTCATTTTCGCAGAAGTCTCCGCCCAAAGAGGCGGGGCTTGTAGTGTATATTTGTCATTCTAACAATAGGTTAAACATTAGGAATTGTCCAATTACGGACCATGTTTCATTTCTTCCCAAAGGCTGACCAATTAGAGGAAAGCAACAAATAGTACACCTTAAATCCGATACTACATCATTAGACTGTATGTACAATGCTAATACCGCACTATATATATATAAGGTGGAGCAACAAGCTTGACCTTCGTCAGAATGAACAATTCGCGCAGAAGTAAAACCAAGATTACCAAGATATATATATATATATATATATATATTGCTGTTCAAACCTATCTAAAAGAACAATAACATCTAAAATATATATGAATTTACTTCTAGAATAACTGTAAAAAAACAGTGAATCTCCTTTGAACATATCTTTAACCGAAAATACCTCATTATATGCAAAGAGTATTCCGAAATGGAAATTTCATCATAAGAAAGAGTTGTAGTTTATCCATGGTGATAACTTGCACTTGACCTTCAACAAAGTTTATAAATATATACACCTGATCCAGATCTGCTCAATGTATTTCCTCCACATGTATGTTTTACTTTTCAAGTTACTTTGTAAGTTTCTTTGTTAAGAATATATATATTTTTTGTGGAGATTTTCAATTTTTTGTTTTTTATCCTCAATACGTGGTACTTGAAGGACACTTTTGGGGAGGGGGGAGGAATGAGAAAGGACACGATTTACTCCGAATTCTAGTTATGTAAAGGTGTATATTGGGGGAAGAGAGAGACGCGTAGGTGGTTACAAAAATAAATGCAGGATATGCAGTCGTGGTAGAAAGTTCACAGAGGACGTAAAATCTTTGGATAAAATACTGAAATATTCAATATTCAGAAAAAATTTATAATTGGTTGAATAAAATTAATTTGGCTATGTGAAAAATTGTGTACACCGTTTGAACTATTTCATAATTTCATAATTCTATAATTTTAGTTTGTTTTATTGGTTAGACTTTTTTAACCAATTATAAATTCTTATATGCGCTTCGGTGGTGTAAGGGTTAGCATCGTTAACTACGAAGCTACCGGTCTCGGGTTCGATTCCTGCTAGCTAGGGCAGGCGGTGCTCAGTTCACTCAGCTGTTCGTTCTTCCATCTAAAAATTTGGTTGGTAGAGAAAATGGTACCCCGAGTATCCTAGTGGTTAGGACGCTGAACTGCTGATTGAGAGGTTGTGAGATCGAGTCCGGGCGAGGACTTTGTAATTTATGACCACCCATGGTAGGCCGTGGCTCGTATTCCAATTAAGCCGTAGGTCTAAGGTGGGATAAATATCTTTTTGTTGGTCTATCTGTCCTTCTATGGTTCGTTTTTCAATTGTTAATTAAAATATATAAAAATCTTTAAATTTTTTAAGCATTTCACGGAAAATATTTCTGTCATATTTTCATTTAAGATTTGTGAGTTACCAGAGACTCCGAGTAAAACGTCATATCCGTGCTGTTTTGGAATATACATATGCCGGGTACAGAACACGCCGTCTTCATGAAATATGACCTACTGTGTGTATTATTTTTGTGAACTTTATTGATTAAAAATCACATTCACACAGAAAAATACTTTGTTACATTAACCAAGTTAAATTCTAAGTGGTTAAGATAGCAACCATTTAATTTGTTACCAGAAAAATAAGCATGGTTGGTAGAATATTCGGTTGGTTGAATTTACGATTTTGATCGGTTGGCAAATATTTTACCACGTATTTTGGTTGTCGTAACAAAATATGCTTCTTTATGTATACAAAATTTCAAAAGGATTCTCGTGGACAGCACAATTTTCGATATGACGTTAATTTTCTTTGTTGAACAAAAGTTCAAGGTAGACTTTTAAATTTCATACCAAAAGTTCGTCTATGAATTAATGAAGTTTACAATAATTTTACCTCGTTTCTTTTAACAGACTCTGAAAATTTAACGAGAATCCATGTCTGTTAATAAAATGTTTATGAATCATTATTATTTGGGATAAAAATTGTGACTTTTGGCAAAAATTTAAAGGATAGTTTCTTGAAAAGAGAAATAACACACTCTTCCCGACTAAAATCTTGAACACCCGTGCACGAAAGATCATTTTAGTACTCATTCAACAGAAGCTACTCCACTGAACATTTTTAGCCTTATTGGTCGACGTTAAAGCACGTAAAAATGATTGATCATTCGTATTTGCGATCATAGAAGACAATTTTCTTAAAAAACGTTCAATTCACTTTTGATTTCTGATCACTTTACTGTGAAAATTTGTATTTAATTACAGTTAAGATCAATTTTGAAATGAGAGAGACATAGCCTTGTATTTTTCTTTTTTTTTTCTTTTTTTGTAAATATGTTTCGTTAAAAATTATTGTAATATTGTAAATTATAATATTTATTTTTACCAATAAAGATTGAATAATAATGATAATAATGATAATAATAATAATGATAATAATAATAATAATGATAATAATAAGAATGATAATAATAATAATAATAATAATAATGATAATAATAATAATGATGATAATAATAAGAATGATAATAATAATAATATAATATAATGATATAATGATAATAATGATAATAATAAGATGATAATAATAATAATGATAATAATGATAATAATGATTATATTATTATTATTATTATTATTATTAGAAAACAAAGAATTAGGCTAACTGCAGCAGTTTATGCTACTGTAGTACCTTCCACTTTATAATGAAATTTTGATTACGTGATACCAAATATATGCTTTTTTAGTATAAAATAAATTTCAAAACTTACATACAGTCTTATAAATTATAAACAGTCAAATTAAATACAAAAATAGTTTTTGAAAATATTCTAAATGAAAAGTAATTTTTAATAAATGAAGCTTCGGATTGATACAACATTTCATTGGTTTTTGTGGTAAACCCTGTAGGTATATTTAATTACGAAAAACTTTAAAAAGTTATTAGGACCCGACTTTTTAGCAGAGCAGAAAGTGTTATTATAGTAAAGACGACTCTCTCTCTCTCTCTCTCTCTCTCTCTCTCTCTCTCTCTCTCTCTCTCTCTCTTTCTCTCTCTCTCTCTCTCTCTCTCTCTCTTTCTCTCCTCTTTATCTATCTATCTATCTATCATTCCATTTTCCTAACTTCTCCCCTTCTGAAGTGCATCTTTGAGTCTTTGCTACTCTGTAACATTTAAAATGCCCGTTTTGCAATACAAAGGACACCAAATAGCAACAGACCGGCTGGTTCCTACGAGCTGTTTGTTTAAGAAGCAAGGTTAAAAGAAAGAGGAAAATCTAAAGAAGTTAGAAAATTTTGAAAAAACAAGTGAAAATTTCAAAGCAAAGCAGAGAAAAGACGTTGAGAGGTTGGAAAGAATTTAAAGATGAATTGAACATTTTAAAGTACAGAGGAGAGAATCCAAGTGAAAATTCTGCAGTATTTCTACGCGTTAAAATATGCTTCCAACTGGGAGTTTAAGGCAAGATAAACATCTAGTTCCTTTTTAAAGGATTCGATCGAATTACTTTGAACTACGCTGGTTGGCAATCCATTCCGCAAATTAACTACATATACGATTGAAGAAAAAATGTTCAGCTTCATTAGAATTAAAATGTTTACCCACTAATTTGGAACCATTACCGAGAGTCCTGTCTGCATTCCTGGAGGTGAAATATTTTTTCTCGTCGACATTATCAAAACCTTTAATCATTTTAAAAACCTCGATTAAATCTCCTCAAATTCGCCTTTAAACGAGTGAGAATAAATTAAACGTTTCTAAACTGGCAGCGTCTGATTTGTTTCCAAGTCGAGGAAACATCTTAGTAGCCCATCGCTGCACTCTCTCCATTCTGTCTATGTCCTGTCGTAAATATGGGAACCACAATTGAACGCAGTATTCCAGGTCGGGGCGTACTGAAGAATCATACTCGTATAATGTTAGCATCGTTTTCTCCGACTTAAACTCAAACGATCTACCAATAAATCCTAAAATTCTATTTGCTTTTCTGACAACTTCGATACATTGCTCGTTCGGTTTAAGAGTGTCAGCAACGTAAACAAAGAGTGGGTTTGCCTAAATGCGAGCTCTGTCGTTTTACATTGTACATTTATAGAAAGAAGTTGTCAAAGAAATAAAACCTGTAGGAAAAAATCCTGAGCATTTCATAATTCAAAAAGAATCACAATTGGTTGAAAATTTAATCTGACCCCACCCCCAAAATGGGTGCTGAATACAGTAATTTTTTCTTGGTTAAATTACTATTTCAACCAGTTATTAAAATTTGGTGAAATTCTGGAATCTGAGTATTTTTTCCATAGATTTTATTTCCTTGATGGGATCAGTCTTTACTCAGCTGTACAATGAAATGTCAGCAGCCTTCAATTTATTCTTCATTTTTATACTCAGTAGAACGTTTTTGGAGAAATTATTTGATGGCTAGGATTATACTTAGATCCTGTATATTAATTTTTCTTAATTAAAGTATGCTTTTTTCAGCCCTTTTGCTATTATCTTACGCTACAGTTAATTGAAATGAATTTCTATACATTCACTTGGAAGCAAAACCACTTTATTTTGTTACTGTCATGGGACTAGCTGAAGTGATACTGTATAATTAGAATTTGAACAGTGACCTCATTATTATTATTATTATTATTATTATTATTATTATTATTATTATTATTACAGATATATATCTAACAATAAATAAGTGTCTGTTGTAGATATACTGTATATCTAATAAATATATATTTAATTACAGATATATATCTAATAATAAATATATGTCTATTATAGATATCTAGAAAAGGCTGGGGGCCCTGATCTTCAGGTGATCCTATGTATCTAATAAATATATGGTTATTAAATTCCCTGCCGGGGTGTATGTTGTATAATGGTATAATTAGTAAAAAATGATCTGTTTTCACGAATGTAAAGTTGTGGGGAGAAGTTATCCAGAGAGATAAACTCTACGGAAAAAATACTGAAGTTTCAAAGTTCAGAAAGAATTCATAAATGGTTGAAGAATCTGACCTGAAAAATAACTGACAAGTTCGACTGATAGATTCCATCTATTTTAATTAGGTCGAATTCAATTTAGTTTCATTCGATTTAATTTTTATTTCCATTTTATTTTCCATTTTATTTCCATTTTGTCGGTAAAGTTCAACGCGTAAATGAGTAAATGAATGAATGAAACATCTAAATTTATTTACAATTTTATTATTTACAAAATCATTTACAGTATTTACAATTTTATTATTTATAATAATATTTAAAATATTTACAATTTATTTACAATATTACAATACAATCTACAATATTACAATTACAATAATTTTAACATATAGCCTATACAATTGTTTTGAAGTTTTAGCTACGCCTTACGCGTTATAATTTAATGCAATATGATCATTTTCATCTAGTATCAGTTCACCCTTGTTCCTAACCAAACCTAATCTAACTTAAACTAACCTAATATTACATAATTTAACCTATCATAACAGTATAAAACAGCTGGCATTAAATAGCATTTCAATCTGATTCCAGTATGAGCGTATTCGATTTAACTGTGGTACATTTGTTTTACTTAAACTCATCTTGAAATGAATAACCCTGAACTTCTTCAAAGCAGAAGTATGTAAAAAGACTCATATTTAGAGTGACGTCATTTATATTCTCATTTCCATTCAGGTTTCGTCATTGTAATATGATAAAATAACATCCATTTTGAAATATATATATATATATATATATATATATATATGCGACTACAATGACTTCATTTATACGATACACAGTAAATAAATCGGAAGCCATTTTGGTTTTAAAATATTTTTCTTAACTTTGTTGCAATGAAATTCATGTAATCTCCATTCACATTTATTAATAACACCTCATTATCAAATCCATTAGATGAGATATTACAGCTTAATGCTTATATTCGAGAGATATGCTAATCACTGTAATCACTCAATGTGATAAAAGAGTTTTGAATCTATTGTTATCGCCGACAATTGCCATTTATTTATAGTCTGTAGGATTATCATTATCATTAGATTATTGATGCAATTTTTTAAAATAAATTAATCGCCGTGCTTTATTCTCTCTCTCTCTCTCTCTCTCTCTCTCTCTCTCTCTCTCTCTCTTCTGATATAAATGAGACAAAATCAATAAAAACTTTTGTGATTTCAATCGCTTGTTACCAAGAGGAGAAAAACAGAAGAGAGATGGATGCGTGCGAAGTAAATTCACCAATTTTGTATCAAACTTATTTAAACATAATACTTTTATATAAATATATAATCTAACTGTTACCATGCAATTCTCAATTTAATTATTTTAACGCTTTTAAAAGTAATAATATACAAATGCATTTCTAATTTTATTTTGAATGATTACGGTGACATTTTGTAGCGTTTGATGCGTTAGAACTTTTGGGAGTGTTGAGTTAAAATTTAACTGTATGAGAACCAGTTGTGAGAATTAAAAAAAAAAGAAAGAAATAGATATTATTTGTATATAATTTAGTATATTTTAAATTACATTTTTAATACATTTAGTATTTGTTCTCAAATTTACATTGTGTTCTCTCTCTCTCTCTCTCTGTACAAACCCCCCCGACACACACACACATATATATTTAAATGTAATAATACTTCACTAAATAGTGCAAAAGTAAATTTCCTTTTATTTATTATTTATTCCAGTAAAAAATTTCTTCGAATGAGTTCTTAGAACTGAAAATAAATGAGGAAGTTACATTACGTCAAAGATATTAAATGGTATTAAAATACTGTTAGAAAAAAAAAACATCACACATAATGTCAAAGTTTATTCATAAACTACTTTCCATTTTATTCTAGCGGTTGTTAATGTGAATGTAGTGCATGGGATACTTCTCTGACTCTTTCTTCGTAGGGGTATAATGGTTCGAATCCCGTTATGTTAGGAAGGAGGTTTAAACAACGATAAACCTGGTATTTCGTAAACCTACGAAACCATATAATGTTCTATGTTATTTTTTTTTGTTAGAATATATTTATAGTTTTTTATTTATTTTTTTAACACCCTGTAACGAGTTTCTAGTCAGCTCACTTTAGTCTGAATCATTCCATACGAGTTTCAAGGCATGAAAGGGAGATTGTTACCAAGGGTATTTTTCCCAGATTGCATGAAATCAAACCAAATCCTAAACTTTATTGCCTGATAAAAATATATAATACACGATTGCATTTATTTGTAATATTACAATAATTTTAAAACAGAAAATACAATTGTTAATTGGACTATTGATATTTTTTTTTAAATAACCATTTATAAGCTTAAAACGTTAGTTTTTATCAAACTAAAAATTTAAAAATTCATGAACAATGCCCAAATTCCTTCATAAACTTTATATATAAAATCAAACTCTTTTTAAAACAAAATTATTCATGATGTCCAACTTACTTCATAAACTTCAGCATTGAAAACCAAACTGTTATTGAAATAAAGAAAATTATGTTTTGTACTTCTAAATTTGCAACAAACTCGCTTCCAAGAATTTATATTCCATTAATAAAATTTGTTAACACTTCCCACAAATAGTTTTTATCATGTTCAATGATTACAAATCATTTTTCTATAACTTCTTATCATGTACATCATTTATCTAAATTCATCTCCGCTTCATCATTTCCATAAAATGAATCTTTGATATTCGTTTGTGATTTATTGGGAAATCTCTCTATTTGGAGTGTATGCACCATATTAACATGTAAATACTATGAGTGATATTTATGAGCTCAATCTCAATATAGTATATTGAATAGGTTATTTTAAAAGAATGGTTAATTTATTGGTCATTATTGCCTTCGCCCGAGTAGCTCAGTAGGTAACACCGTTTCTCTGAGGTCGGGGGTTCAGTTCCTGCAGGATGATGGTGCTGGTGATAATAATCTAGGAGTTAATGCAATGGATTGCATTAGTTGGCCTGACCGCTGTACCAGTTTACTGATCACTCTTATACCGGTTTCAAAAATGGTGGTTTGCTAGTAATAGTCACAATTAGGGATTGTTTAGGCTCCTTCTTAGCATTTGTAAAAGCCATTTGATGGTTGGAACCACCAGTTATATGTAGGATTTGAACCACTAGCCCATCAAAAAGAAAACAAAAACAAGAGAAGAACAGTAATCTCTGAAATCTGAGGTCCGAACCGAAAAGTAGAACCGGGAAACTTAAGAGTAACAACAACCCGGCGTTCTATCACCAGCCTACACTGACAGTTCGATAGTTCACTGGCATCATGGTTTATACGTAAAGTATATGAGTTACTTGGTATACGATTACGTGCAAACAAGAAGAAAAATACTTGGTTATGACAACCAAATATACATGGAAAGAGAAACAACATTACAGTAAAGCTTTAAAAAGTGGTCCTCGAACCCTGGTTTCAGTCAGAGTTAGCGCTCCTACTGATCACGCCAGCTAAAATAAATAAATAAATAAATAAATAAACAGTTCCTTCAAACGACGCCAATATTTACATTGTGTAACCATGTTCCATTCAATTCCCTGACTTGTCGTTTGCCAATCAATCTAAATGATCAGTCCAACCATACGATAATTTCCCAAAGGCAATTTTTTTTTGTATATAACAAACCTCAAATTTAAATGGTTCGTGTAATCATAGCATGAGTGGATTAGCCCTTTCATTTGGATTCGTTGGCAAATATTTAAACATGAATTTGGCTGTTGTACTGTGATTAAATATTTTTTCGATACACAGTAAATTAAAGGCTCAAACAACGCCTCGATTCCTCGAGGAATATATATATATATATGAAACTTTATTAGCAGGAGAAAAATCCCATAAAAAAGTACAATATTCATGACGGTAATAAACAATAAAATTAATTAAATAATAAATTTTAAAAATTAAGATTAATAAAGACAGCAATAATACACGTAGTGAAACAGGTAATCAGTATCATTTAACGTAAAATAGTTCAAACATTTTAACATTTGTTCAAAAGGTCCTGCAACCAAATTCATCACAGGAGACCATTAAACCAATATCATTTCACCACATAATACCACATTCACATGGTACATTTATTATATGGTAACGCAAATATGTGTACATATTATATTTATACTTTTCATAATTCATCTTGGTTGACACGCTCAGCGTTTTAAATAAATGTTTATTACCTCTCTACCTCGAATAGAGGTAGAGATGTACGCAAAAATTTCGCCTCGGAATGTTACTCTCAAGTAAAATGTTTTTAACTCACTTACGAGGTAATACGTATAATTTATATAGAAGTAGTAGAGTATTTACGATGAATGAAAACACTAAGGCATTCGCGTCACGATCGCTGCAGTGTGCGAGGCTCCCATTCTGTCGATTGTAAAGTTCCACGCGACTCAAGTCATCACGACCCAAGTCGTCAGTCGTCAGTCGCAAGACGATTCTGTGTGTTGCCGTCCTAAGAGCCACTCCTGCCTTTATTTATAAATGTAATTTCGATAAATTGCAATGAACAAAATGTTAATTGCAAATTTCGTACGTAAGTTTTCGAAGTGAAAATGATGTAAAATTGAGCGATTTGGTAATACGGGGCTGAGTCTTGGGCTATAAAGAAAGATCATGAGAAAAGACTAGATGTAACGGAGATGAGAATGCTGAGATGGATGTGCGGAGTGACAAGGTTGGATAGAGTAAGGAATGAAAGGATAAGGGGCACAACAAAGGTTGGAGAAATCTCGAGGAAGATACAAGAAAGTAGACTGAAATGGTATGGACATGTGATGAGAGGGGACGAAGATTATGTAGGTAAGAGAACGATGAATATGGAGGTGCATGGCAGGAGAAAGAGAGGCAGACCGAAGCGAAGGTGGATGGAGAAGGTGAGGGACGATTTGAGGGAGAAGGGTTTGTCGGAGGAAGAAGCCCAGGACCGGGCTGTGTGGAGGAGGCTGGTCAGAAACGCCGACCCCGCATAGAGGCGGGAACGGGCGAAGAGAAAGAAGAAGAATTATTAATTTATGATAAATTATAAATTATTGTTTAGAAAGACAATTATTATTTAAAAACTTTAATAACGGGAAAGGTACTGTCACTTTTTTTTTTCTTTTTTTTTTTTTTACACAGATCTGGACTTGTTTAAGGAGTCAAACTTAGCAGCAAGAGCCAGGCCATCGGTGGCACAAGGGCGCCCTTCTTTAAAGGCAAGTTGGGCAGCAAAGTGGGCAGCAAGTTGAGCAGCAAGTTGCTCGAAGCTATGTAACTTCGGTAGGCGGAAAATATGCAGTTTTAGGGCAACCTATATTTGGCAAGGGGTCTTTTCGTTCTACACCTATGACATAGCAGTCCGTCGGATTGGGGTGGGGCAATATGGAAATCTAAACTTTTAACTGGAAGAAGTTTGTATGGAAAATAACAATACGGAAGATGGCGTAAGATTGTGTCCTGTAGATGTCCTAAGAGGACCTATGCCACCAAATGACTATTGAACGGCGCCAATATGTCGGCAACAAAATCATTATAGGATTTCTGGGAAGTATATAAATTTTAATAAAAATGTGATTCAGTAAGGGGGATCCTATAACGGGAGACAACATTTGCCATAAAATTAATGAAAGATACAAAAAATGACCGAATAAAGTGGAAATTAATACTACAAAGATATAAGAAATACGAACGAGTTAATATATATATATATATATATATATATATATATATATATATATATATATATATATATATATATATTCTGTTACATTTACTAAATTTTTTATATTTTGGGCTGAAAAGTGTATATATATTATATATATATATATATATATATATATATATATATATATATATATATATATATATATATACTTACTTTATGTTACTTCATGTGAGTTCGAAGGGCGGTTCAGAATCAACCTGCGGTCGACCTCTCTGCAGCATCCCGTTTCATTTGCAGGATTATATATATATATATATATATATATATATATATATATATATATATAGGGTAACGGGGGAGAGCGGCAATTGGGTCTAAGTGAGGTCGAGTGTGATAGTTTACATGTAAGTGATAATTGTATGTGTGATAATTTCGCCATGTAGTGGGGTATTTATGTAAGATAACACATGGCACCTCGGAACATTACAAAATCTAAGTAAAAATTTCGAGAAATATAATTATTGTCGGAAAATGACATGTTAGTTCTGATTAGGTTAGATTAGGTTAGGTTAAGTTAGTTAAGGTTTGGTTAGGTTAGGTTAGGTTAGATAAGCGAGTACCTCACTACTTAATGACTCAACAGAAATCACCCATCGGGCCCTCAGTTACGTCCTAAACACTTATTTCACCCCTTCTCAGTTCGATGGTTAAGTAAAATTAGGTTTAATTAATTATTTTAAGAAATATAGATTTAAAAAAATCGGTACCTCACTTATGCTGGGACGCGCACATTTGTGTGTGTGTGTGTACACGTCCGTATGTATATACTAGTTTAATTTACAAAATTCAAAACTATTCAGTTATACATACGCATATATATTATTAAAGAAACGAAATAAAATATATTTTAAACCTTTGTTAAAATGCATTTTTAATTTCAGTGACAATGTAAATATTTCTTCCTCTCAAAACCTTTTTTTTGTCAAGTTGTCGCACTGAATATTATTAAAAAGTCTGGTTTCATCCTCGTATCATGGTTTCCAATTTCTGCCGTGTGTATTTTTTGGCTCGCAAATACTGAGACGAAAGAAGTAGATGACCTAAGATCGCAAAACGAGTTTATTACAACTTCGGAGCGCCTCTTTAAATTATAAAAGCATCTTTACAAACTTGGTAATGAGTTAAATTAAATATACTTTTACCTTAATAAACTACGATCTTTCAGAAGAGTCGAGGATATATAATACTGGATTTATACGAAATTGTGTATATATATATACACTGTGTGTGTGTGTGTGTGTATATATATACACAAAGCGATCAACGCTTTTTCTGAAACGAAGCCAGCTTCGTGTCATGACGAGATAAGTAAAAAAAAAAATCATTTTTTATAAAGCAAGTTATTATTAGAAATACAAACTGTAAACTTTTTTTTTATTATTATTAAAGAAATTCTATTTTGAATTTTTGTGTAAAGCAATTATTCAATTTTTATTATATTTAATAGGATTTAATCACTGTGGACTGGGCTATTGTAAATATATGTAACTTAGGGATGAAATTAAAGCCAGAGTTTTAGCTGTTCGGACTGATTCTTTTGAGTGTATAGATGTAAACACACACACACACACACACACACACACACAAAACAACTCCGGACGACTACTTTCCATTTATTTTGAAGTATATAGTGTGAATTTTAGCCAAATTTCTTAGTTACTTTAATGTGTAATAAGAATTACGCTCAAATATCACGTTTCTGGGACAATTTGTGATTTAACTATATAAAATAAACATATTTGTATTCTGGACCGGTTCCACGATCTCAGGTTGCACCATATGTACAGGGTGATTACAAAGTCCTTGTGCAACTTTAAACTTTGATAATTTTTGATGTACGCATGATAGAAACAAACCATAAACGGCATATGAAAGTATAATTAGTAAAGTTTTAATACACTACCTTGCAAATTTCTAGACCTCAACATAACCGCCAATTTTTTTTTGGTACATCTTTCCAAAGACCTGAAAACATTCTCCAATTGCTGCTGAGTGATTTCCTGAATTGCATTTGTGATATATATATATACAGAGCCTACCAGAGGTGGGGGCTAGGAGGGCCATTTGGCCTGGGCCTCAAGCTTAAAGGGGGCCTCAAATTTAGAAACTTTCAGGTTTGAACAGAATTTTTTTGCAGTGAAAGTAATAATTGGGTTTACCTATGGGCCTCAAAAGCTGGAAGTGGCCCGGGCCTCTCTGAACCTCTGAGAGGGCATATATATATATATATATATTATATATATATATATATATACTGTATGTTCGTGTGTGTGTGTGCGCGCGCGCGCGCGTTGCTATACTAATCTAACTAATAAATTAAGCAGGAAATCGGTATATAGTACACTATACAACCCCTAAATTTACGACTGTTAATAATTTGGCTGTGAGTGACGTAAAAAATCAACTTTAGATGAAAAATCTCTCACGACCTTTAATCCATTATTTGGAGGATATATATGGCCAAGACTGATCAAACGCTTGAAATGAAGGATTAATCGAACGCTGAACTCCGCAAAATATTATCGAGCACGCAATTTTGAGAAAAATAATATAGGGACATTATGGCTGGAAAACACATCATAAGAGACTAAACATGTATATGGATGGGAATTTGTATAACGTCATGCGTGAAAGTTTTGTACAAAACGTTCAAGGTTTTGAGGTTATTTATTTTTTAGAGTTCAGCCACAATTGTTAACAATATACAGACTATTAAAAAACATTTTTAAAAAACATTTTTACATTTTATGTTTACATATTTCACCAGTATTTATTTAGTGTGCGTGTGTGTGTGTGTGTGTGTGTGTGTGTGTGTGTGTATTTATATATATACTGTATAAAGACATTCGGAGGAAATTGCGCCTGGAAACATAAAATTTCCATAAAGCATAAAAAATTTACAAATTGGTAATATTCTGTTTTACTTTTGGATATTTTACTTTTTTTATTAACAAAAATGAAATTCCCCAAAGAAATCATTAATAATTACTAATTTTTTTTTATGTTCTTCAGAAATTTTATTTCTAGGCGAATTTATCTAATAACAACGGCATATCAATACGTTTATTTCGCCATTTACATTGTTCAGAGTAGAAATACTATAACATTTTCACTTTGTTGTTCACTCTGAACAGTGTAGCATCTTTCTCCGTTCAAATTTGACAAACTTTTGTTTTACGAAATAATTTAGGGTTTCGAAGCGATAGAAACTTTTCGAGAATTTTGGAAACTTTCTATGGAACGTTTCGGGAATTTGGAATGCGTCGGGAATTTGGGAGTTTGAGAATTTAGGGAATTTTGAATGCGTTTATCAGATAGGTTTTGGCAGTAAACAGTAAAATATAACAGATTTAAGCATTTCCCACCTAAAATAGAAATTCTGGCATCTTATATTAATTATTTTTATTGAGTTCAGGTGAGTTTGTTGGGGATATATACCTGGCTAAAAATAGGAAGTTCAAATCAATATGGAAGAAATTCACGTTTTAATATTCACTAACTGATAAGATTTATTTTTACATGGGCAGGTTCCATTTCAGCATTTTGGGAATTTCTTTAATTTTTTTTGCGGGGTGGGGAAGGGGGGTTAAAAGAAATTTCAAGGAGTGAAATTTTCCATTTCAACATCTCTAATTCCACGGTGCTGCCAGCTGTCTGTATCCTACTGAAGCGAATCATATGCTAACATCACCAAACTACATTTTGAATTGCTTTCCTTGATTCAGGAATATGCAGCTGTTCACTTTATGAAAATGAAAGTGTCCAAAAATTTCCCAATATTCCTGAAGATTCCTGAAAAATTTTAAAATGTCCAATGCAAATTTACCGCTCTCAAAATTCCCGGAAATTTTACAACCCCGAGAACCGTTCTATAACAGATGGACTTACTAACACTATGTCGTGCGTATAAACTAAATAATTTAAGCTGATTTCTCCAAATGATTAGTTAGCTTTGACAGTACTGAGTCAGACAACGCACATCATTTTGCACATTAAATAGTAGTGGTGACATCAATGACCCTTGCCGTACTCCACGCATGAAGATTTGAAGGACTTGAAAATACAAGAATACAAATACAAACTACAAGATTATGGGGACGAAGAGAAAATAATTGCTTGGGAACTTTTAGTCCAAGCAACAAAAGTTTCTCAAAGAATCTAGAAAACTTACAAACTGCGACTGGTCTGTCGTTAGTACACTAGATACTCTATTGTTATACATAATTTTGCTATGAGGCATGAAAAATACAGTCATGAAGTAGCATCAAGGGTATAACTAAACGATAACATTGCATAAAATAACTGTAACACGCTAACGTAAGATCTCATCCTATCACCCTTCAGGTATTCACTTGATTTAATCACCTTTACTGGAGTACTCTTCTTTAAGCTCTTGAATAATTAATGGAATTAAATTTCTGGTACTAAAATATGAGGATATATGTTCTACTGATTCATGTAATAAAGAATATGATGCAGTAGTATGAGGTTTTCTTTGCTTATACAATATTAAGGATAATGGAGCAATGATCTTCCAAGAAAAGAGACTCCACCTAGCTCCATTCGAGACTCCATCCAAGAGGAACAAACTGTAGTATATTATTTCATCTTGAAGTACGATATATTTTGTCATTATATTTAAATTATCTTAACAAACAATTAAATAATTAGAATAAGTAAATAATTAGAATAAATAATTAAATAAATTAATATATCAAAATGGCGCCTGAACATGTGAAGTGAGAACTTTACGATTTCGACACTCGGTTGAGAATCTGACCATAATTTTTATCATAAATGTCCTTTAATTTATTTATTTATTTTTACTGACCTTACCCATCTAAATCTAAAGGTCGCTACATCATCTGAAGGGATAAGACGGTCACCCATCCAACTCTTGAAAAGACCCAACGTCGCTTAATGTTGCTGATCTAACGGAAAGAGGTATTCAAAGTTCAAACGTAGTCACGACGTATTCTTGTTCACTCAATTATTCAATTATTTTTTATTTATTTACCCATTTTCTATCATGTATCGCTTTATTCAGTCCTTTATTATTTTACTTATTTATTTATGCGTTATATTCTTCTTTCATATATTATGTTAATACAAGGTATTAAAAAATAAACGCAACCCGAAACAAAGAAAACGGTTAGGTTACAATGATATATGCATTCTCCAATGGGTTGCGTTTCTTTTTGAACACCCTGTATAACAGTTCAACTGTTAAGTTGATTTTACGACTTCATAAATGCTAAGACGATAATGATTATATAGAAATTGAATTTGCGCATGGTGTAACGTGCAAAAAGATTATATAAATGAGTATAAACGCTATGAAGATAGATTTTTTTTGGCATGAAATAATCTTCACGACTCAATGTTAACATCCTGAATTAAATTCACGTATTGGCAACCGACATAAGTTCTTATCGTAGGAGTTTCGTCGGAAGCTCCATTCCCCCCCCCCCCAATGGAAGATATAGCTTTCCTGGCTGCTCTTCGACGTTAGGTGAGAGATTCCAACTCCAGCTTCATATCATAGGCAACACTGGTGTTAGTTACTAACTTAACATGTTAGTTTAGTAACTATTAAAACGACTACTAAATGGAGAAATAGGGAAACTGTTCTAAACAATTCATAATTGCAAATTGTGTATGTTATAATTACGTAATAGTTAATATTTACAAGATTACATACGTTATAGTTATGCAATAATTAATAGGTACAAATTATGGATCAAGTAAAGATAAGCACCCCCAACCTTTTTTAGTTAGCTTTATAAGGCTAACTAACGAAAATATCACGACTTAACCTAACCAATCGTTAGGTCAACTGTACGCCCTTGACGATTGGTTAGGTTAGGTCGTGATATTTTCGTTAGTTAGCCTTTTAAAACTAACTAAAAAAGGTTGGGGGTGCTTATCTTTACTTGATCCCAAATTATATATAAGGGTGGGCGTAAAGTAGCTCCCTATTTTGGATTGGTAAAAAAATACGTATATTACACTAGGCAACAAATTTCAACTTTTTTTTTGTTACAGACACGTGAACTACTGATTCCTACTAAAGCGCTGATGCTGATTTCAGATCTGATATCAAAATTTCTCTATCACGTCCAGATTTTGTGTAACCGAAAACCCCTATTTTTCATTTTTTTTCTCACCCGCTTCTATTACGAAAGCCGTCTAAGCTACTTTTCCGTGCCACGTTTTATGTTAAGCATACTTAAATAATTAGTGAAGAGGGATGTCTTTCCTCCTTTATTCTGGCTTAAGACAGACAGCGGAATTCCGCTGGCGGAGTTACCACCCCTGCGCCCAACCATCCACCCAAAGCGCGTTAGTATTTTGTTGTTACTACTGAAAGGCAAATTCCTGTTCTTAAGTGAAACTTTGGTGTGTCCTCTTCCTTTGTCGCTTGTAGGATGACGAGCTCTCCTTCTGCAGGAACCAACAATAATCTCCCATCATATTTGGTTGAAATTACCTTGGTATCTGTTTTCCATAACTGAGATCTGTTGGTGGAAGCGCTCACCATGCTCGTCACTTACAGCCCCAAGGTTGGCCGGGAAGAAGTCAAGATGAGAATGTAAAAAATGAATTTTCAAAGACATTCTGCATCCCATTATTTCATAAGATTTAAGCATGTTTTCTACGAGTTTACGGTGGTTTTCAGCTTTGTGGTTTCCAAGAAAATTTTTGACAGCTTCAACGAAAGATGTCCATGCTCCTAGTTCATTCTCATTTAGGTTAGATGGAAACGATGAGTCGTGGATGACACTGCGGATCTGTGGTCCAGTGAAAACTCCAGCTTCTAGCTTAGCATCTGTCAATATTCCTTTGAATTTATCCTTTAAATATTGGAAACCACTACCTTGATGATCCATACCCTTCACGAAATTTTTCATAAGGCCAAGTTTAATGTGAAGTGGTGGAAGATGTACTTTCTGAGGGTCAATAAGTGCTGGGTGTTTCACATTGTATTTACCAACAACATGTTCAGTTCTAGATGGCCAATCATGTTTTTTGTAGTGGTTCTTGTCATCTCTGCTGTTCCATAGACACAAAAAGCACATATGCTTTGTGTAGCCCAACTGTAACCCAAGAAGTAATGATACAACTTTAAGGTCGCCACAAATATTCCATGTGTGGTCCTTATATTTGATGAGTCTTAGCAGCAGTTTCATCGATTCATAAGTCTCATTAAGGCCAGTGGCATGTGCTACAGGTATTGAAGGTTTTTCATTGCCGTTGTGCAGTAATACAGCTTTAAGGCTAGCTTTACTAGAGTCAATGAACAGTCTCCATTCTTTTGGATCATAGCGACAGCCAATCCCTTGCATCAGACCACTGATATCGTGGCAGAAACAAACGTTTTCTTCCTGTAAGTAAAATGATGAAAACTGCAAATGGCGATGGCGGAAATGGGAAACTTTGGTGTTTGGTTGGAGAAGATTAAATTCTTGAAGTCTTGAACCAAGCAACTCTGCCTTTTCTTTTGGTAATTCCAAATCGCGCACTAAGTCATTTAACTCCGCTTGACTTAACAAATGTGGGGAAATATTTGCATCTGGAACATATATGCCATCTTTCCCTGTTTCTATATCACTAGCAGAATCTTCAGATGAACTGCTGTCTGTTATCGTTGCTGGTGGAACTGGTGGTGGATTTGTTTCATCATGTGGTACTGGTTTCATTGCTGATTCGCAGTTTGGGTACGTGATCTTTGATTTGTTTTTCTTTGTGAAACCAGCAATCTTTGTCAAACAAAAATAACAATCATTGAAGTGATTTTTCGGCTCACGCCAAACCATGGGGACTGAGAACGGCATAGCTTTTCTTTTACCATTCATCCAAGCTATTAACATTGCATTGCACTGTGCACAGCAAATATGTGGTGCCCAGTCCCTCTGTTGGTCTCCTAACTTACAGTCAAAATAACACTTGTAGGCAAGTTTAATCTTTGTTGTTATGTTTCTACGTTGTGGCTTAGGTGTATATTGTCCACAGACAAAGCAGAAGTTGTCTGGGTGATTTACACAAGCACGTCTATTTGATGCCATTTTGAATTACCATACAATATCTGAAAAAACGTAGAAAGTAATTATTACGATGTGCAAAATAAAAAGAAATACACACCGTAGTACAAAACAAATGCTATAAAAACACACAAGTCACCACAACCTGTCACTTGCTCATCAGCAGAGAGCTTCAACAACCGTTCTGCTTGACTGTCACGTAGCGACTCGGGATAACTTTTATTTATCAAAATTGTTCGAATTTGTATATAGTTGGCAAAAAAAATTGCTTTAACCTTGAAAAGCAAGTTTCATATTACTGGCATTAAGCCGATTAAAACCAAAATCTGGACGTGGTAGAAAATTTTACTAAAAGTGATTTGCATTTTACACAAAATCTAGACGTGATAGAAAAAATCTAATTATAGATTTGAAATCAGCATACCGAAATTAGCTAGGAGCACCTATTTGGTCTTCTGTAACAAAATCTTTGTTGCCTAGTGTTATCCATTTATTTCAGAAGAAATAATATGAAAAGGTAGGCATACATGGTAGGTTTTCTCTAAAATTCAATGTGGGCTCCAACTCTTTCCACCAGCTTCTGGAGCCGCCCAGGAATGGCGTCCACTGACTTTAGCAGGAACTCCGGCGGGATGGAGGACATGACTTCCCGAATTCGGTCCTCCAGTTCTTCCAATGTCCTCGGTTTGGTGCGGTAGACTTCTTCCTTTACCCACCCCCAAAGAAAGAAGTCGCACGGTGTCAAGTCGGGGCTCCTGGCTGGCCATTGATGTGGACCACGACGACCCATCCAACGCCCAGGGAAGTGGGCATCCAGCCCTTCTGCGCAACACCATGAATGCTGAGCGGTACCTTGCTATGTTGCGAAACGAGGTCTGGCCGGTTGTCAGCACATGGGAGAACATCGACGATCTGATATTTATGCAAGATGGCGCCCCTCCGCACTTCGCTCTTGTTGTCCGTGAGTGGCTGGATGCCCACTTCCCTGGGCGTTGGATGGGTCGTCGTGGTCCACATCAATGGCCAGCCAGGAGCCCCGACTTGACACCGTGCGACTTCTTTCTTTGGGGTGGGTAAAGGAAGAAGTCTACCGCACCAAACCGAGGACATTGGAAGAACTGGAGGACCGAATTCGGGAAGTCATGTCCTCCATCCCGCCGGAGTTCCTGCTAAAGTCAGTGGACGCCATTCCTGGGCGGCTCCAGAAGCTGGTGGAAAGAGTTGGAGCCCACATTGAATTTTATAGAGAAACCTACCATGTATGCCTACCTTTTCATATTATTTCTTCTGAAATAAATTGATAATATACGTATTTTTTTACCAATCCGAAATAGGGAGCTACTTTCCGCCCACCCTGTACTATATATATATATATATATTATAGTTACGTTATAGTTAATTGTTACAAATTACATACGTTATAGTTAATTGTTACAAATTACATACGTTGTAGTTACGTAATAGCTAATAGTTACATATTATATATTTTATCGTTATGTAATATTATCAAGCGTGTTCATACGCTAATGCTCTTATTTATATACTCTAAAACAGTCACTTATTTCAACCTACAGTAACTTAATGTCAAAACATCTCCGACGCATTTGAAACAATTAAGAGGATATTAATAAATTTCTGAAAGAAAAGAGGGCCAAAAACATTTTTTTTATTTTAAAGACTACCCAAGTAAGCCTTTGAAATCGTAGGCAACCGCATTGTTCTCTCCTGACACGCGAGAACATTTTGGTTTTATATAGTTTCAAAGCTCTGTCTAAGTCTCCGCTTTCATTGCAGTTTTCTCTTACCGAAGTAGTAACGTAGCAATTTTAACAACTTAATGGGTTATAGTTGGGGCGGGGAAGTTTTCTTTAACATTAAGTAGGATTAAAAATAATTAAAATAACTCAGTTTTTTTTTTTAAGTGACGTCAATGCAGCGTTACTCATGCGAGTATTTTAATTAATATAATACGATTTTGATTTAATTGACAACAGAACAAATTTAACACTTGCTTCAACATAAAGAAAGATTTATGCATTAATTAATTAACAGTTACGTAATAATTTTTAAAAGTAATATATAAAATCTTTCAAAGCATATAGTTTTTTTTTTTACTATTTTTATAATATAGGGTGTCCATAAATTATTCACCCCATTATAAGCCTTAATATATTCGTTGTTATAGGAGCTATCTTAAAACGGTTTGCGGTAATTAATAACACAACTCAAGAATTTTTTTTCTTTATTTCGAAGAACATCCACTAGGGGCACAATGGCGACAGTGAAGGAGAAAGCAATGTGTGTGCTGTGGATGTGGGAAACCAAATCTCCAATTACTGTACAGAGACGTTTTCGGGAGGAATATCAGAAAACTCCACCAACAAAGCAATCACTCAAGCGATGGCTGAAACAATTTCAAGAAACTGGCAGTGTGCTACATCAGAAAAGAGCTGGTAGGCCTAGTGTGTCTGAAGATAAGATAGCAGGAATTCAGGAGGCGTTTATCCGAAGTCCTACAAAATCCATCCGCCGAGCAAGCCGAGAACTGCAAATACCGCGTTCAACAGTGCATAAAGTGGTTCACAAGAGTTTGAAACTTTATGCCTACAAATTGCAAACCTTGCAGAAACTTCTACCAAATGACAAACCCAAACGGGTACAGTTTGCTGTTGACATTCTTGACCGTATTGATGAAGATAAGCATTTTTTGAACAATGTCGTTTTCAGTGATGAAGCTACATTCCATCTGTCTGGGGCTACACAAAGGACAGAGTGTATGCAAAGAAGGTTAATAACATCACAGAATTAAGACACCGGATTGAAGAGACATTAACTTCCATCACGCAAGACATGCTTCTTAATGTTTGGAACGAAATCATCTATCGCCTTAATGTTCTGCGTGCTACCAATGGGGCTCACATGGAGGTTTACTGAATTAAAACAAAAATTTCTTGAGTTGTGTTATTGATTGTCGCAAACCGTTTTAAGATAGCTCCTATAATAACGAATTTATTAAGGCTTATAATGGGGTGAATAATTTATGAATAATTATTTCATTGTTTTTAAATAAACCAAAATTTCTGTAGGAAAAAGTATATCTTTTCTGACATTTTTAGCTTTAAAATTTTTAATGTAAATTCGTCAAACTTATCTCATAAAAATTCCCAAATGATTTCTCGACTTCTCCAATTGAAAAAAGAAGATTTTTAATTCTTATTGAGCTCTAAAATTCAGTGCTGGGCAAGTTCCGCACACCTCGGTAAGAAGGTGCGGAGGTGCGGGTGCGGAAGGTGTGCGGATTGGTCCGCACACCCTAGTAATTCTAGTAATTCTAGTAATTTTCTGACCTCTCATAACAAAAAAAATGACTTTATTGTATTAAAACTTTATTTTCACAATTAAATATTAAATAAAAGTTTATAAAAGTATTAATATATTAATGTAAACTTATATATTTCCTTGCGATAAAACTATATATATGTAAATAGGGTGCGGGTGCGGGTGCGGTTGTGCGGAAGTGCGGGTGCGGAAGTGCGGGTGCGAACCTCCCTTTTGGTGTGCGGTTGCCCAGCATTGCTAAAATTCTTATTATAAAAGTAAGGTAATTCTCAGGTCACTGACCCGTTGCAACACCACCATCAACCGAAAAAATATGACTACATCTGCCGGTCAAAATAAAGCTAAGTAGTATGTTTGCAAAAACGGAAAGTGGGGTAGGGGGGCGATAAGAGTATTGGGAGGGAGTGAGGGGAAAGAAGGGAAAGGGCAAAAAAGCAAAATTTTAATCTCTCAAATCGGGGTGGGGATGACATGGGGATGGGAAATAAGATAAGGGGGTAAGGGTGCCGCCCCCCTAAAAAGTAGAAAATTGAACAGAGTAATCTAACCTAACCTAACCTGAATATAGACTATAGTAACCTAACCCAACCTAACTCGCAAGCATCATCTTTTTACCCCAAGAATAACCTAACCTAACCTATCTCTCATACAACTGCCCAGTCCCAAAAGTAACCTAGCCTCATCTACTCTTACACATCATCCTCTTTTAGCGTCCCTATTTAATTCGTTAATATCTCTTACTGTTCTACATAAAACATAAAACGAAGAATGCCAAATGGATTAAGCTCACAAAATGCATTAGAGGGAGACGGGGTGTGGGTAGAAACTACTAGGATATACAGGGTGGGCCGAAAGTCTGGATCCATAGGAAAATATTTATTTTAATACATAAATTACAACAAATGGTAAGTACTTAAAATGAATATCAACTTTAACTCGTAAATGCGTATCCGTGATACTGTACAGTAGGCTGAGTCCAGTATAAATACTCAAATACTTTTTTATTTCAGCCCAGAAATGGCTTCGAATCTAACAACAGAAGACCGGGTAGAACTTGTGCTCATGTACGCAAGACAGGGCGCTACACACAGAGAAGTTGCTACCGAATTCAATAGAAATCATCCTGATAAGCATCCAGTAACACATGCGACTGTTGACAAGTTGTTTAAACGTTTCAAAGAAACAGGAAGTGTACATGATCGACGGTGTTCTGGTCGTCCAAAAACTGCAACTGATGAAAATACCTCTGCAATGGTATGTGAAACTTTAACGAATAGTCCAGTAAAGTCAACAAGAAGATTATCAAATGAAACACGCATCTCGAGAACGTCAATTCGAAGAATTATTAAAAATCATAAATTCCATCCCTAAGTGTCTCGATGTCAGAGGCCGCCAATTTGAGCATTTGTTATAATTTGTTGTTTATACTGGAGTACGAACCACTCTACAGTATCACGGATACGCATTTACGAGTTAAAGTTGATATTCATTTTAAGTATTTACCATTTGTTGTAATTTATGTATTAAAATAAATATAATTTCCTATGGATCCAGACTTTCGGCCCACCCTGTATATATATACACAGTGCGTTCGAAAAGTCTCTCCGCAGTCAACCAACACTTTAAAAAAGTGTTTGACAACAAGTGTAGACGAGTTGCTCTGTGCCTGCAAAATGGTGGGAAACACTTTCAACGCTACTAAATGAATAATTTTCTCTTAAATGAAAAAAAATAACGAAATTTGACAAAAGAACATGCAAATGGCTTTTAATTCTGTAAAAAAGCTTTAGAAGGGGTAGGAAATGTTCGTCAATGGGTCTCAACAATGCGGAGGAATTGTTTTTGCTGCTCATCTTTGGTAAACGTTGTATTGGACCGTTGAATAAGAGCAAGCGCTCTCTCTGCAGAGTCATTGACGACCTTCATCTTTAATGCTCTTTCTTTCAACAACTCGTAGTTGTCGTTACTTGGCCAATCACTTGTTGGTTTCGAAAGAAACTCTTGAGTAATCTTTCCGTTTTTATCCAGTACATCGAAGAGTTGAGCCGTCTTCTCGCTGACGTAAGTTTCCAATGGGTTTGCTGTTTTGAACAGCTTTGAATCGAGGCACTTCAGACCTTTCGCTTTTGCAGGATGAAATAATTTTTAATCATATTTTCGTTTACTTTGTTGTCCAACCCATCGTAAAAAAGTGACAGGCCAATCAGCGCTTCTGAGAAGTACCAGAGATGTGTCTTAAATGCCTTGAGTGCAATTTCAGCCAAAACCCTGTTTGGATAAGTCTCCATAACTGTTAGAAAAGCTAGGTCGTTTCTAGAGGCCCTCACTGCCAAGGGTGCTTCATGCCAATATTTACTATAAACAAGTGCCACAAAGAGACAAAAATCTTTCAGACCCTTTTTTCATGAACAGTAAGTTTCACTTGCTCCTGGAAGAGAAAGATCTTCAAAGCATAGGTAGCTTTCGCCATCCAGCGAGCCTGATGAAGAGCTCCTGGAGCTCTGATGTTGTACTTCTTAGGCAAACTTCCTCCCAGGAAAATTAGAGAAAGATGGAGGAATTCACTGTAGTCATCTCTTGAGAAGCTGCTGTTCTGAAGAACGTCGGAGGGGTACTGTATCATCTCTTGACAAAGTTCCCACAAGTTTCCTTCAAAAAGTTCCATTCCTGCTGATATAAAGTTTTCTTTATTGATAACTGGCCATTGTGCCATGAATCGCTTAAACAATGAGACTTGTGGTCATTTCGAAGGTTCAGGAATACTAGAAAATACGTTAGCCAAAACGACTTCATACACATGATGACGACATGCTATTCACGTCAGAGAGCGACCTACAGCTCTCTCTTATCAGGGTACAAGCCCCATCAATTGAATCAAGTCAGTGCTTGATTCAAGGTCACTCAACCCAAGACGAATTAATATGTGGATTTTGTACATGTATAATTTTGTATATTGTGTATCCTTTGCAGCTATCGCTCGTAACTTAGATTAATATATATATATATATATGATGAATAACCACGAAGGAAAAAGAAACACAAAGGGGTGCTCAAGCGCTTTCGTCTAATGACATCCTCAGGAACACTGGAGTGAAAGGACAGATCAAGGCAATATATAGGTTACAAAAATAAACATACATACATACACATTCACATATATATACATATATATATATATACATTATATATATATATATAAATATATACATATATATAGTAAGCATAGAAAAAAATTGTGGGAGGAGCCAACATTTATATGGTCACAGAAGAATAAAGAAATAAAAATAAATATAAATATAAATTGAGAAAAAATTAATTACAAAATAGTGCCTTAGTGATATATATGTCACAGCCTAAATAATCATAAAGAAATAAACAGGCAAATAAAAAAAACCATAAATACATATACATACATATATATATATATATACATATATATACACATACATATATATATATATATA
Source organism: Bathynomus jamesi (assembly GCA_023014485.1). Classification (NCBI taxonomy): domain Eukaryota; kingdom Metazoa; phylum Arthropoda; class Malacostraca; order Isopoda; family Cirolanidae; genus Bathynomus; species Bathynomus jamesi. The sequence continues at coordinate 161,648 of JAJOZX010003163.1, forward strand.
TATATATATAAAGACACTTTTAGCACTTTGGCCGACCTTCCATATAAATTCAAATGGCTTTTTTATGGAACAGGTCACAAAAGAATAAAGAAATAAAAATAAATATAAATATTGTAAGTGGAGTCTACCAATTCAAGCTCAAGAGGGAGGATTTACAATCGATTTAATAGATGCTGCCAAATTGATATATATGTCACATTATTAAAAAATAAAAATTGAAAGATAAATTTTAAGAGAGGCACACCAATTTATAAGGGAAAAATTACCACATATGCATATTATAGTCCAAACAAACGAATACAAAAGTACAAATAAATATAAATTGGAAAACAAAATGATCCCTAGATGATATATAAAGAACAATAAAATATATATACAACATATTTACGGTATATATACGAAATATAAACGCAATATATACAGAATATATATATATATATATATATATGCATAAGGGAAAAAAAAAATTACCAAATTTGTTTTTATAATTATTGTCTGAGAAAACGGTAGGTCGCAAAAGAATAAAGAAATAAAAATAAATATAACTTGAAAAAATTACAAATAATACACGTACACATATATACCCGCATACCCAATATATATATACATATACACACTATATACAAACACACACCCACACACCACACATATATATATATAATATATATACAAGCTTGACCTTCACGAAATGAGAAATCATCCCGCAGAACCTTTGTGAGGTTGTAAGGTAAGGTAAGGTACATACACATATACATATATATATATATATATTTAACTGCATACATACATACATACATACATATACACACATACATACATACATATACACACATATACATACAAACACATTTAACTGCAATGACCACACACATACGCACATACACATACATACATACACATACACTCATACAGCAAAAAATTGAAAAATAAAATTGTAAGGGAAACAACAGACAAAAACAAATTTTTTACCAAAGATTTAACAACCTGCCCTTTTTGTTTAAATCCATTCTGAAGGAATTCAGAGCAACGGGATCAAGTTGAAACAGACCTTTACTCATGTTAAGGTTATTTGTAAGTTGAATTATAGCCGACTCAAGAATATTTCTATTAACAATGTTGCTAGAGTGAAACAAAACTGAAACATTATTCCAATCAATACAATGGGATAACTCTGACAAATGGACAAAAAGGGCACTGGACAACTGTCCCGTTCTAACGGAATATTGATGCTGTTTTACACGCGTTTGCAAATCCTTTCCCGTCTGACCTATGTAAAAGGAATCACATTGCTTACACCCAATTTTATAGATAATGCCTAAATTATTGGTAGGGCTATTTTTTACTATGATGTTTTTCACAATATTGTTATATGAAAAAACTACACTGATATCCAAAAGTTTAAGTACATTAGCAATGCCTAAGAAGCCCGGGAAAAATGGAAGTACTAAAATATTCTTTGACAAGGTGCGAGTGTTATTATTCACACGATAGAAGGTTCGTTTAGCCTTATTAAGACAAGATTCCATGAACGCAGAAGGGTAACACAACTCACTTCCAATACCGTTGATATTTTCCAATTCGGCATCGATGTATTCAGGACTGGCGATCCTAAGAGCGCGGAGAAACATTGAGGAAAATATGGCCTTTTTAATAGGGGTGTCATGTCCAGAGTAAAAGTGTACGTAGGACAAATTGTTTTTTTTTTTCCGATATATACTAACTTAAAACCCGGGCTATCCCTATGAACACGCACATCCAAAAACGGGATTGAGTTGTCTTGTTCCACTTCTAAAGTAAATTTAATGGAGGGGACTTGGTCATTTAACTGAAGGAGGAAGTCATCCAGGTCACGATTCATGGGCCAGATACACAAAATATCGTCGACGTACCGCAACCAAGGGATGCCAACCCCCAGGATTCTCGGAATGTAAGTAATTTCAAAAAACTCCATATAAATATTGGAGAGAAGGGGCGACAAAGGGTTGCCCATGGCCATCCCAAAAACTTGTTGATAATGCTCGCCATTGAAAGTGAATTTACAATCCTTGATACAAAGTTTAATAAGCTCCAAAACAGTGTGTGCAGGTATGGTAAATCATAATTATGTAATTCTCTGGCGAGAAAGTCAAGCATATCATCAATCGGAACTTTTGTGAACAATGAACAAACGTCGAAACTGATCAATCTATCGTTGGTATTAATGCGAACATTATTCAATTTTTCAGTGAGATCCATGGAATTTTTTACGTGTGAATCAGAGACAGTTCCAAGAATGGGGGACAAAACATTAACAAGCCATTTGGAGAGTTTATAGGTAATAGAGCCCACCGAGCTAATAATAGGGCGCATAGGGTTACCCGGTTTGTGGGTTTAATAAGGATGTCATTAGACGAAAGCGCTTGAGCACCCCTTTGTGTTTCTTTTTCCTTCGTGGTTTTATTCATCATAAATACTTTTCACGTGTCACTTTCGTGAAATAATTTTTCATATATATATATATATATATATATATTATATATATATATATATAGCTAAATAGATAGATAGATAGATAGATAGATAGATAGATATTACACACACATACTCGCACATATGCACACATATTTACACACATACACAAGGAATTACCTAAACCAATATAATTCTAGTATAAAAATGTTCAATTTGTAGCACCTCTAAATCTGCTCCAATTTGCTCGAAATTTTGTGTGAGTGTTACTATTGCATAGTGTAACAAGAGCAGCCGTGAGGAGACTGTCATTTTAAAGTTTTAAGTTTTACTATACTATCTTGGAGCACCTAATGTGTGTTTATTTATATATATATATATATATATATATATATATATATATATATATATATACATATATCTTTAATTAACAAGTTAGGGGAAGGCATGAGGGTTTGACCATAGAATTGGTTAGGTTAGGTGCACTTTAAATTTTTTTAGCTATTAAAACCGTGCCCGCTGAAGTTCATAGTATGACGTGATATATATATATATATAATTATATATATATATATATATATATATATATATATATATATGGAGATAATGTGTGAGAGTAGGTTAAGTTACTAGTGGGACTGTGCAGTTGCATGAGAGATAGGTTAGGTTAGGTTAGGTTAGATTATTCTTGGGGTTGCGTGAAAAGATGATGCTTGCAAGTTAGGTTGGGTTAGGCTAATGTAGTCTATATTCAGGTTAGGTTAGGTTAGGTTAGGTTACTCTATATTCAGTTTTCTACTTTTTGTGGGAAGGCACCCCCACCCTCTTATCTTATCTCTCAGCCCCCTTATCGTCCCCCATCACACTTTGAGAGATTAAAATTCTGCTTTTTCCCCTTTTCCCCTATTTCTCCTCTTTCCCTACTTTCCCTTCACCACCTAACCCCGTTCCCCCACCCCATTTTTGCTCACATACTACGAGTTAAATAAACTTTAAACGGTGGGACGGTTTCTGCTCCACCCCTCTCATTCTCAGAACTGTCTTCAGACTGTTCATGCGAGCTGTACTAAACCAGGGTAGTCATAATAAAAGGAGGGTATTAACGTAGCATCTATTTTCTTTTACTGCGAAATTTGAAGTCAACGATTTAAGGTACAAAGAATATTATTGGAACGTTGGGTACATAGTCTGAAGCTGCCCAAATATTATATATATATATATATATATATATATATATATATATATATATATATATATATATATAAGCGATATGTGTAACTTTCAATGGGAGAAACCGACTTCAGGTACATTTTGCTCCTGATAATCATACACCCAATCCGAACAGCACCCAAGATATCTAAATTACTCGAGCAAAGAAAGGCGAGTGATCAAAGTAGTGCATGAAAACAATTTCTTTCTATCTTGATTCTCAGCGAACGAAGGTATGTTTCAGAAACGTTTTTAAGCGATTTTAAATATCTTTAAACTTTTCAAACGTTTCGCAACGACAATTGTTTAATAATAAACAGGAACACCAGCGAAAAAATAAACATCCTTCAAGGTTTAATCAATACCCGTCTCGGAATGCACTAATTCCATCTTCAGGGTTAAAACAATAAAAGGCCAAATCACGTACAAAATACAAATTGCAAATTGTAAGTTGCTTAATAACAATTTAAAGTAACAAAGTTTAAAATTATAAAAGTAGCTAAGAAAATGTAAAAACATTAAACTAAAAGGTAAATAGATGAAATTAAAAAGTTACAGTTATAAAAAGTAGCTAGGAAAAATATAAAAGCATTTATACATTTATATTTTTCCTAGCTACTTTTTATAATTGTAACTTTATTTTAATTTCATCTATTTACCTTTTAGTTTTAATGCTTTTACATTTTCTTAGCTACTGTTTATAATTTTAACTTTGTTATTTTAAAATGTTATTAAGCAACTTACAATTTGCAATTTGTATTTTGTATGGGATTTGGCCTTTTAGTGTTTTATCCCTGAAGATGGAATTAGTGCATTCAGAAACGTTGGTACTGATAAACCTTGAAGGATGTTTATTTTTTCTCTGGTGTTCCTGTTTATATATATATACACACAGTGTATATACTGTGTCTGTGTGTGTGTGTGTGTGTATATATATATATATATATATATATATATATATATATATGCAAAGATTGATATTGTGTATATATATATGGAATATCATACATGATTACGCATGATTTTCAATAATGAAACAAAATCACCCAACAAGTGTTCGAACTCACGACCTTTCGCGTAGAAGGTGAATGGGGAGAGTTAACACGTAAATGCCTCTATACGCGAAAGCATTATGCTTTTCCTCGGTTGTTTAAATACATGACAGGTTGTGTTAACTTTTATCCCGTCGTATTTTAGTGGCTTGCGCCTTCACCTTTTACACAAGAGGTAATGGGTTCGAACCCTGGTGTGAACAAGTGAACAATTTCGATTTTTCTCCATCTCTCTCTCTCTCTCTCTCTCTCTCTCTCTCTATATATATATATATGCTGTGTGTATATATATATATATATAGATATATATATATATTATATATACATACAGTAAATCACTCTATTCCAATTGGAATAAATAAATAGAAATTCAATTTGTATTATAGAATATTCCTTATTATAAAAAGGGTAAACTGAATTTGTAAATTAAAGAAAATGGTATTTGACAAGAACGATAATGTATCACATTGATAATGCAAAAAAAAATCTTTACAAAAATTTTCACAACACTAAAGAAAATCAAGACAAAATGACTTTCTTTATAATTAAACCGTTTATAATTCGAAAGCCGGTTTGTATTATGCGCACAAATTCAAACTACAAAGACAAGTGCATTATACGACTTTCCGATCAACGAATTGAGACCAAAAGGACTAATATACTGTGTGTATATATATATATATATATATTAGTGGTGGACCGGATATCCGCATCCGCGTCATTTTTAACATCCGCATCCGCACTTCTGACTGCGGATGTTATGCGGATATTACCTCTAATAAAGTATGCAATTTACAATTAAATTAGCTTATAAAGTAGCTTATAAGTCCCAGTCCTGCACATTTCATGTAAAGTATTAATTGAACAAACAAATATATAAACCTCAAAATATAAATACGTGGTAACACAGAAAATTGAATGAAACTTGTTTCATTGAATTTTCTGTGTCTGAAACTCTTGAGAAAGTTATTATTTTTATCATAATGAAAACATTATATTAATTTTAATTCTTATGCATTGCCTGCCATAATAGTAATATCACGAAGTTTGAAAAATTATGTCATATATTCATAATTCTATATTGTATTGATAGATTAACTAAATATCCGCATCCGCGGATATTGAAATTAAAGATCCGCATCCT
>JAJOZX010003163.1:170000-287500 GCA_023014485.1 Bathynomus jamesi
TAATACATAGTATCCCCAAGAAAATATACTGGAACACACGATTCTAGATGAAGGATTGTGTTTAGGCTACAAGCAGAACGTGTCGCCGTCAAAAGTTCGTAAATAGTGAAAGAGGTTTCACGCAGTTGATGCTCATGGTAGGTGGCCATTTAGCTGTCTTCGCATGATTAAACAGTCAGACCGGGGTGAAAAGCAAAAGTCAAATAGTCCAAAATCTTGCGCTAAAGGTGACAGAAACTAAAGTTCTATCGATCAGGAAAAAGTCATAACTAATTATAGAACTAACTAAAAAGCTCTTCACTTTTAGTTATGATGCACGCACAAAGCTCGTATGAACAAGTTAAAGATAATGTCAAGTTTTAAAACTGAGAGTTTAATGTTATTTTAGTAATTTGACTCACCTATGGACGGGTGGCTCAACGAAAATCTCTACTTACAGCCGCCTATGAAACAAAGTTTAACCTAACCCAAATGCATGACATGATGGTGCACAGACCTTTAAAATTTTAAAGGTCTATTTTGTTCTCAAACGAGTCTGTTTAATTATTTCAGGTAGAAAATAGACTCACATGGGTATAAAGAATTGGTAATCAAGCATTTCAAGAATCCTGTTCACATTCACAAATAAAAACGATAGTCTGGGTATAATAGCATCATTGTAAAGCATTCAAGAAACTGAAGACTACTCTGGCATTCATAAAGGACAATGTAATTCTCTTAAATGCCCAATACCCATCTATTCTTGAGAGTCATTTTCTTCCATTGTTTGAATGACGTGTATGGCAGTTAAATATACATTTGCCACAAGAAGATTGAACATAATGTCACGACTCCACATCTCAAGAGAAAAGACAGAATGGACTACAGCGTCTTTCATGGGCACTATAGATACTCTGACACGAACTCACATGCAATACACACATCGGAGAATGCCTTGATCACCAATTGCGATAGCAAAGGCCTCCTCCCACATGCGTAGCAACTCTAAAGATTATATTAACTGAACTATGCTAGTACCTTTACCATACCGTGATACATTGCTTATATGCCAAAACATGTCCGAAAGCCTTCATAAAGCCGATGAAAAATCTACTCAAAATTAATTGTTTTTATCTTATCTGGTGTACATCTTAAATGTACTGCATGTTATGGAATCATAAGAACATTTACTTCTCTTACAAGGGTACTGAGTTAATGTTTTATTCAGTTTCCCCTTTGTTCATTGCAAACTTCTTTAATGTTCAGCTAGGTCTCTGATTACTCTCCTTGTGAACTTTATTTTTTAACAACTACTGTCCAAGTTGAATTTGTTAAGAGACTACTCATCCAATTTAACCCTTTCAAGACGGATGGTACTTTAAAGTGCCACCAGAAATAATAATATAATTTGTAGTACAATGCCATGTTTCTATAAATGTTTCTACATGTTTATATGGGTGTCATTTAGTTGTCGGGAAAAGAACCCAAAATGTTTATCATTTCAGTGACTAGTTACTGAAATGTTTAGTTTTGACTAACAATTAAACCTATATTTTTAGCTGACAGAGTGACCTCATATGCTGCGGGAATCGTCCTTAAAGGATTAAATAAACTACCTCTCATTTTAAGGACGACATAAAGAATTTAATATGATTTCTGTTTCACTTTAGTTATCGTCGGAATTGTGGTTTTGTTTGGCACAGTGTAAAAAGTGGCCACATTTTGTGACAGTGTATATATATATAAAACCTTTGGTTTGCTTCCGCCCGAATTGTTTATTCTGACGAAGGTCAAGCTTTTCACTCCACCTTAGACGTACAGTTTATCGTGGAATCCGAACCACGCCCCACCAGCAGCCCGGCGTCTTAACCACTATGCCACCCAGGGTACCCATTTATCTACCAACCACTTTCTTTTACTTTGTATAGAAGGATGAACAGCTGGGTTTTGCTGCACGACGGATGCCGTCACTGGGTCTCGATCCCGGGGCCGATGGATTTGTAGTCAGCGACGCAACCACTACACCACCTAGGCGCATATATATATATATATATATATATATTATGTTTATGTGAGTGTAGGAGGGTTAATACGTAAAATGCCTCTGGTCGTGAAAGCGTTAAGAGTTTCCTCGAACGATATATGCATTTAAAAAAGTCGGCACCTCGCTTATGCGGAGATGTGTGTGCGTGTGTGTGTGTGTGTGTGTGTGTGTGTGTGTGAGCATGCATCAAAGTTTGAGTTCAATTATTTATCAATCGATCATTTGATAGTTGATGATTTATTTTAATTAATTATGATAAGCTTTCGTCATTATTTGAGCGTGACATTTCCTTGAAAAGTATTCATCGTAGAGAGAATAAATTTGCATATTCTGCGTTAACGACTGCGAAGGAGGAACAGTATCTGAGACTCCTTCTCCAGCAGTAATTTAGTTATTGCAAGTTATGGCCTCTTATTTATTATTACTGATTAACGAGTGAAAAGCGCAGTTGAAAAAGAGCTTGTACTGAAGTATTGTTTGTCTCGAATTATTTAATACGTGGTAATCGTGGAATTACTGTACTATACTGGTCCTCTTTGAACTGTACCTTTCTGAAAAGGAGTGATAATAGTAACTGAGGAGGAAGGCCCATAAAAAACAAGCAAACACATTGAAACAAATTGATCGTCAAATACCCGTGATTCGAAGTTTCCACTCTGGAGCGTGTCTTTGGGGTCAAATCAATTTAGCACCACGATCCGGTTAATGCTTCTTCAGTGCCATTAACTAGGCATCATTTTGGTTATTGGCAGGTGTTTATCCTGACGTAGAATTAATTAGAAAAAGGTTTCATGGGAGTTTATGCCGGACCTGAAGGTAAGTTTATAGTGTTTTCATAATCACTTTGAGCTGTAATTTTAAAATGGGAAGTGATGTTAAAAGAAAGACCTTAAAATTATATATATATATATATATATATATATATATATATATATATATATATATATCGTGTTCCTTAGGTCTTTGGGCAGCTGATTAAATAGTTTTGGTCCTCTCACAACAAAACTATTTTCTTTCAGGGTTACGGATGTTCCCTGTCTAGCCTTTAATTTGGGAACACGACACAGTCTTCCTTTTCTACTTTCCAGTGTTGTTTGGAGAGTTATAAGGATCAGAGTAAGATTAGGGATTAGTTTCTCCATTATTTTCCAAGTGTAAATAATAGTGTATCTCTCTCTCTCCTCTCTCTCCTCCTTTCCAGTGAATATAGGTTCAATTCGCGTAACCTTTCCCAGTAGTTTAGTTCTTTGCACCCCTTGATCTTGGCTGTGAAGCTTCTCTGAATCCCTTCTAGTTGTCTAATGTCTTCTTTTATATATATATATATATATATAATGAATTCCTTTAATACACTATCAAAGAGAAATTACCTAAATATATTATATAAAGTGAGGTATTGCGTTCTATTAATCCAGAAGCACTTTCAAAAATTAATGTTATCTAAAAACAAATCATAAAAAAAATATATATATATATATATATATATATATATATTAATTACATTTTAGTGATTAAAAATAATAAAAAAAAAAAACATTTAAGGTAAATACAAAATACAAAAGGATAATAATTAAATATGAAGAAATTTTAGCTTATTTGAAATAGCATTGAAATATTTAATTTTAAAAATTGTGATAATCTGATCAAACAAGAGCGAATATTGGGTCCGAAAGTGTTTTATGCATTTATGTTCGTAAGTTCAAGGATTCACGGCGCAAATGAGACGACAATGACAGGTATAAAATTGCATCTGATATTTTAGTATATGTTCTGAAACTGCTGCGCAGCTGATTATATATATATGAAAATGAAAATGAAAATGAAAAGGTTTATTGGCAGACTATAGTCCATATGACAAATATTATTAATGCAATGACAGTTCATATACTAAGGATAGAAATATATACAATTGATTAGAAACAATACTGTAATGTCGAAGTTAAGTGGAGCTACAGACAGACGTTTTCGTACCAAGAAGTCCATAGCTTAGAGCAGTGGTGCACAAACTTTTTTGATGTGAGGACCAAGCGAAGAAAATAACTAAATGTGTTAGCCTACTTACTTTCCATCTAAGTCATAAATTCGGTCACTTTTATATTCTAACTTTTTCATTGAATTGAAAAGACCCGTGGGGGACACATTTGGCCCGCGGGCCAGGGTTTGTGCATCACTGGCTTAGAGGATAAATGGCAGGAATCATGGATAGCTTGGATGATCGGGTTGGTTGATTTTTTAATTCTTTGCATTAGACTGTGTTGAGCACGTCTTGTTACCTCCGAGAAGTCGGGACATTGCGAGTAGCAAACATTTGCGAAGCTGAGCATCTCGGGGGTAATTTATGTAAGAGTCTAAAAGACCTGTTGTACAGCAAATTTAGGGTTCTGCCAGAACCTTTTTTATAATTCACCCCGAGTTGCTATCCGTATATATTACTGCAGAAAGTACGAAAGAGTGTCTTTAACTTCACTTGTACAGAATCGAAAGTTCCTTATGGTCATATTCGCTTTAGCACACAGGCTTCGAGATTGTTTTCTTATATCCGAGTCATCACTCAAGGAGCTGGTAATAGTTTGACCCAAATACTTAAACGCTTGTACTTCCTCAATTACTTCACCATTCATTTTCAACCTTATATCAGCTGGCTGATTACAGCTTTTAGGATGAAATTGGATAACCTTAGTTTTTGTAACATTAAAAAGAATATCATGTTTCTACGAATACACTTCGCAGACTTTTAATAGCCGATCTAGACCTTTAACAGAGGGACTTATTAACACCATATCATCGGCATAAACTAAGTTATTTATCCTTGTGTTATCTATACAACATCCCACTGTTGCCTCATTAAGTGAAGCAATTAATCCGTCAATATACACATTAAACAGCATACGGAAGAGCAAGGAGCCTTGTCTCACCCCGCAAGAGGAGCCAAAACACTCGGATAGTACATTGCCCCATCTAACAGTGAAAGATTGGTGGGAATACCAAAATTTCAATAAATTTAATATGTACATGGGAACCTTCCTGTCTTCTAGTTTTGCAAATAAAATATTGTGGTTCACTCTATCATATGCCTTACTTATATCAAGGAAACAGCTGTAAATAGTTGAATTACTGTCAATGTATTTAGATATTGTTTCTTTAAGTACATAGACACACACACACACACACACACACACATATATATATATATATTTCTTTATTTTTTTTTATTGGGGTTGTTTAACCTCCTTCGCAACATCTAAGATCATATGACGGAGGTGACCTACAACTTTACGTGGATCCGAACCACGGGTCACTACATAATCTGAGCGCGGAGGACGGTCTCCCATCCAACTGCTACCCAGACCCAATGTCGTTTAACTTCGCTGATCTCCGGAAAATATATATATATATATATATATATATATATATATATTTGTGACCTCTATAGTATAGTCTCGAGCTTGTTATTTATTTCAGTGTTCCCAAGGATGTCATTAGACGAAAGCGCTTGAGCACCATTCGGTGTTTCCTTTTTTCTTCGTGGTTATTTTCATCATATATATATATATATATATATATATATATATATATATGCCTAAATCTCCAAGCAAAGCCACTTGTAAGCCATCTCTTTTGCTATTTAGGTCGAATTTTGTAAATATGTTGGATTTTCTTGTATGACCTACTTTTTTTAGGTTAGGACTTTCTTGTACGATTTACATTTTGAGGTTAAGTTATGTTACCTCGGGTTAACCTAACCTAACCTTTCAACCTAAACTTTTAACAGAATCGTGGGTTACGTAATGGCCACGTCGTCACGCCGCTTTACGTTTGATCGATGAGGTTAAGGATGTTGTGTTTGGGCAATAACTGGATGAATGACCGTCCTCTGTGTCCAGATGATGTAATGACCTGTGGTTTAGATTCCATGTGAAAGTTGTAGGTCCTCTCCGCCATATGACCTTAGATGTTAAGAAGGTGGTTAAACGACCCCAAAATCGTCAGTTAATAGTCAGTTAATCGTCAGTTAATAAAGACTCAAAGGTTCACCCTAGATTAATCTAGCTAAGAAAGAGTTTAAACAGAAAAGAAAAAGAAAAAAAAGAAGTTCAGAAAAGACAAACACAATCTCACGTACCATGATTGCAATCACAAAGACAATCTCACGTACCATGATTGCAATCACAAAGACAGTCTCACGTACCATGATTGCAATCACAAACACAATCTCACGTATCATGATTGCAATCACAAACACAATCTCACGTATCATGATTGCAATCACAAAGACAATCTCACGTACCATGATTGCAATCACAAACACAATCTCACGTATCATGATTGCAATCACAAACACAATCTCACGTATCATGATTGCAATCACAAAGACAATCTCACGTACCATGATTGCAATCACAAACACAATCTCACGTATCATGATTGCAATCACAAAGACAATCTCACGTACCATGATTGCAATCAAAGTACCAAACGTGAAAGAATTGAAGTGAATTGAATTGAATAACCTTTATTATTAATAACACAGGCCTGCGAATGAGAACTGTGTAAGAGTTGTTTTCTTAATAATAACTGATTTTATATAATTCAACTACACTCATTTCGAATAAGGTGTCCATTTTTTTCTATCACGTAAGGATTTTCTGCAAAATGGAAGGGAAAAAACAACAACATAAATAAATATTATTTATTTGAATTTACATTAGGTACCTATTTCGCTTTGTTATACTAATTACAAATGCAAACAACTTTTTAAAAGAAAGAAGACTATTAACGTCAATTATGTATTCAGCTTTATTTGTCCTGAGTTTTCTTGTGCCTTTTAGTCTCGAATGTACGCGCTATTGCTGTTCCTTTTCTTTTATGTAATAATTCTGGAGTATCCCGTTTCAAAATCCAGCAGTACTCAGCCATCATGCTGATGTCCCACCTTCACTGATATCTCTTCTCCATTTCTTTGATAACTTGGTGAAACCAAGCATTTATAAGCATTTATAGGCAGTATTTTTTAATCAAAATTTAATGAAAATTACTTAATATGTAATATGAAATATGACATTTTGTTAAAAATCTGTACGTGATGGCGAAAAATGAATATTATTTTCGGAATCAGCGTGCAAAAATTACTATATAAGTGATAAAATATTTCGGACAACAATACCATCGCAGGCAAGCCTATGAATAAAAAAAATACATTCGTTTTACAATTAACAATGACATAAATAACTATTTATTTTATTTACTTTGGCCCTTAAGCTTTAGGCTTTACTGGGCTTGAAGCAATCAAAGTGCCAAACGTAGAAGCAATCAAAGTGCCAAACGTAGAAGCAATCAAAGTGTCAAACGTAAAAGCAATCAAATTGCCAAACGTAGAAGTAATCAACGTGCCAAACGTAAGATAATCAAAACTCTTTTTCTTTTGTCAGCCAGAAACAAGTATTGAAGGAAGAGATATAGGAAAGTTAGAAAAAGGATAGTACCCATTTATTGAAATGGGTATAAAATGAAACGTATGGGTATAAAATGAAACGTTACGCTTGAAGGGTATAGCATAAAAAGTTACGCTTCTTAAAACTAATTTTTATTGTGCTTTCTCTTCAAGGAGTTTTTATTTATATGTTAAGTAAAGAATTCTGTACGTGGCGTGATCAGTTCTGAACTAGGACACGTAACGTAAAGGTCACGGGTTCGATTGCTGATGCCGCCGTTTCGGAATGCGAATTGGTTGCCAGCCAATAATATTCGTGGCTCAGGTAACTCTCTGAGTTCACTCTCAACCCCTTACATTTGTCGAGGTAAAGTGGGCTTTTCGGTGTTACTTGTTACCTGTTTAAATGAAAATTGTATCACTTTATTGTTCCATCTTTGGCTTTCCACGCACGCTGCCCACTGAACTAACTTCTGGATTATTATTACCAGTACGAGCAAGAGTCGAGCCCCCGACTTCAGCGTCTTCACTTGACTTATAGCAGTAGTTTGCAAACTTTCCACAACAGGCAACCGTTTCAAAATTTCAATCAATGTCGCGTTACTTTAACATAAAATAACCATGTTATTACGTACCTTTCTAGAATGGTTTATAGTTTTGCAGTATATCGTTCAACAAGCAAAACAAAAGAGCCTTTCCAGCCAACCAACCAAAAAATATTTCGCCGGACATAGTTTGAAAAACCACTGCATTAGCGAAACGGTGTCATCATACCCAGTGAGAGATGAGTATGAGCTAATACTAGGCTGACCATACGTACCGTTTTGAACGGGACAGTACCGTTTTGTATGGGTTCTGTCACTGAAGAATAATTGTAAGCTCAATATGTTTATGTACTTACTTTTTCATGAATACAGAATATTACATAACCCCCGTCCCTTTTTTGCCATCCCAATGTCCCGTTTTTGTCTCAAGGAAATATGGTCAGCCTAGCTAATACGTAAAAATGAATCAAACGGAAGTCAACATCTTTCACTCTTAACATACTTTCTCCTCCCACATTTGGCATGTTTGGGTATACATAATATCCTAATAAGAAAGGACTGCCACAAACGAGCCTTTCAGCCATGCAATAACGTGATTTAATAACGACCATTTTTCTCTTGTACGATGGATTGATTGATTGCATTTGATTTTCATTAAAACACAAAGTTCATAAGCTTCTTTATTTCATTAAATGTAAATGAAAATGAAAATGAAAAGGTTTATTAGCAGACTAAAGTCCATATGACAATATTAATAATACAATGACAGTTCATATATTAAGGATAGAAATATATACTGTACAATTGATTAGAAAATAATACAGTAATATCAAGTATATATTAAAATAATGATATACGAAAACAAATCTATATATAAAATAATATGTACAATATATATATATATATATATATATATATATATATATATATATATATATATATATATATATATATATATATATATATATATATATATATATATATATATATACCATTTGATAAAAACTTTTAATTAAATAAAAAATTTAAAAAAGCATGTAGATATGAAGAAAGTTCACTCTTCATTACACTCGCGTGTGTATATATATATATAAAAGGTGTCCATCAATTATCTTTACAAATTCAACTGAAATTGAAGTGAATTTGTAAAGGACAACTTATAGACGCAATATATATATATATATATATATATATATATATATATATATACATTCAACTGCAAAGAACACGCAGTATAAATAACGTAAAGAACGACGCTTGTATAGGAGATATTCCGCGCAAGACGAGAGAGAGAGAACGAAACAAATGAAAAAATGAGGTAACCACCCGGGAATCGAACCCGGGATCTTCCGATTGCGGTCAGATGCGATACCATTATATATATATATATATACAATATATATATATATACATCATGAAAAAGAAAAACTATGGTATTTGTCATTTACCATTACTTATTCGGACTATAGTGGATTTAATTTTCCCAGAAGAGTTCCTTGTTCCATGCACGGTCTGTGTTTAACATATATATATATATATATATATATATTGTAGTTCACTTTAAAGTTATTCACGTAAGTGCTTGTGGTAATCACTAATTTCAGTTCTAGTCAATGTAGAATTTACTGCAAGATTGGGGAAAGGTTCACGATGCTGATGGCTGCAAGCGGCTTTCAATCCCGCCATAACTAAAAATCCGGCGATTAATGCTAATAGGCAGATAAAGCGGCCATTTTGTTTCGTCCTTTCTCTTTCGAGAACTTCACAGAATGTAACGTAGAGAAGCGCTCCCCCAGAAACTCCTTGGAGCACTCCTATAACTATCCTGCCGACCGGGCTTTCTTCTCCGACCGATTCCTTCAAAGTTGTTCCAACTATTCCTCCAAGTGGGGGAAGCAAATGAGAAAATGAAGATATGAATGACGTAAACAAGTCGATCGATACCTATTTCCAACAGTTCCATACCGATACTAAACGCAATAAATACTTTATGAGCGGAAAGTGCGACGACGCACAAGAGCCACACATTGTTCGGTCTCTTTTGTAATCCTAGCGAGAGACCTTCGAACGCTCCATGAAGAGAGAGAACTAAAATAACGAGAACAGAACTGATTAATGATTCCTCTATTGGTTTGTTTTCGTTAACCGAATTCGACGATTCATTTACGGGATTCGATGGTAGTGAGGTCCCTTTTTCTGAAGCTAACTTTATTTGGATACAGTTACTGTTATCTTGATGGATATAATCACTCGATTGTTCGGAATTACTTGAATGAGTTTTCTTTATGTGTTTTGTTCTAAATGAGTTATAAGGACCCTGTCGTGGACCATTTACTCTAATGGAAGAAGTTTGTTTAAAATCGGTCTTCCCAAGTTCCTCTTTACCTTCTTTTGAATGGTTATGGCCAACGCAGAAATGGACAACTTCTTCTACAAGGTAAAATAAAAGAATCCTACGCATAAGACTAGTTTTGAGAGTGGATACTCTGTTTCTTTTAGGATTTCTTCTCCCATCATTTCATGAAGTCCCTCTCTCATTTCCATCATAATATGTAGAAACACGGTGGCCATGAGTATGCCTGCCCCAAAGCACAAAAAGGCGCTAAGCACTATCTTAGTACATCTGTCAGATAGGGATGACTGATTCAAAAGGAAACTCCTGAATTTTATTGGCAATAACCCTGATAACAATGCCAATATCAAAACTACTTACAAAGCTTCTACTTTACTTATTAGAAGGTCAGCCATTAGGTTAAATGTCTTTCGGTTCTTGATTTAACCTATAGTTAATGTCTAGATACAAACAACTCGTGTTATTTTCAAAAGAATTAAGAAATATATTTTCGTCACCATTCAACATACGACATCAATGTTGTTTATAAAATATCGCTGCATCTTCACATACTTTAGAAATTTGTTTATCAAATCTTACTTCGCAATATTGATTAGCGCTTCCTGGCAATAATTATAAGAAGTCATAAACAGTCATAGATGGTGGAGACCATTTTGTTTTCAAGTTAGTTCCTTGCAAACATTAGCCCTTTCATTATCTTCAGAACAAACTTTAACATCAGAAATTGTCAGTAACTTATATTACGTTATTGTATACTGTAATATTTGTATACAATACTTTATTTTCTGAAATCAAGAATAAAAATATATTAGTATGTATTTACGAAGAAAGAAAACATTAGGAAAAACATGAAAATATCCTAATACAGAATTTTCCGGATTTATTACGGCCAGACGCAGTAAAATACACGAAGAAATTGCTATATTTTATGTAATTCGTTCAGCAGACTATTCTGTTGCTTGCGCAGAACCAACACTAACCAACCCTATCGAGTGAATGAAGTATACAGAAAGGTTTTAGAAAAATATTTCCCTGTAAACCCTAAACGGTGTTGCGCATTATCAAAAGTTAATAAAGAGCGGTGTTACTACACCAATATAAAGTTGTTGTAACTCGATAACACTGACAATAGAGATCTTCCCTGCGTAAGATCATAGTCTCGAGTCTCGCTGCATTTGGTATTTCTTCCACGTTACTCATGTAAGATATGAAAGATATCAATTGTAGGAAGAACTGAGATTATATTCCTGCACAGACTTCAGTGAAAGTACTCAAGTACAGTGAAAGTAGTCAAAAACGATTGCAGTTTGTTTCGAAAACAAAAGAAGATCGCGTAAAATAATGGATTACGGTATACAATATATAAACATATATGATAATAAAAACGCACTCTAATAGACAGAGTTTATTTTCACAACAGTTTCGATGCCCACTGGCATTCTCTTCGGGTGGATACAGAAAAACCCCGAAGAGGATGCCAGTGGGCATCGAAACTGTTGTGGAAATAAACTCTGTCTATTAGAGTGGGTTTTTATTATCATATTTTGACCTTCACGTAGAAAAGTGAAGTTTTTGGCATTTATATAAACATATAATTTTGCAGTTAAAATGTTGTACGAGGCTAAGGGGTTACTGGCACTTCATACGCACAAAGATAGTGATATGGATGTTGTAAAGTAATTTTACTGATTATAATCCACTCTTTGTTGAAATAAGACCTAACTGGTGAATGTCACTGAAAGAACAGCTTTACAAATAGAATGTAATTATATTTAATGTGTGCTAGTAAAGTCTTAGAAATGTATACTTGTATTTTCTAGCAGGTTTTGTATAACTGAATGCATTCTGAAGTTCTTAATCAGGAGTTTTACCATAAATTCACCAATATTCTTTTGTAAATAGTTAAAAGTAAACTTCTAAATGTCGGTAAGGACAAGTATCATATTTTACTGTAGGAGATATTCTGTCCAATTTTCTTACCAACGAACTTTGGTAATACAGTTACCTGTACTTCCAGGTGTGAAATATGGATCCAAAGAAATTACAACAGGTGTTCAAAGACTAATTAAGAAATACAATGTAATTGGAACCGCTGATGATTAAAGTGAACCTGGAAATCGTCCACTAAAAACTACCAGACTCTGCCATTAAATCACCGGAAGGTCAGACCACTAACAAAAGTATGACGTAATTCAACAGCTGCATTTTGTGAAATGAGTAATTAGCGAGTCTCATAATACATAGCGCAGAATTACTATCCAATATAAAAGTATGGCCGATGTTATTAATGTCCTCTTCTTTCTATCAGTATTATATTATTAATTAAACTGAGGTAAATTCCATTCAGGTACAAATATTAATTATGAAATGACGGGTATGTGTATCATATAAAATTTTATATATATATTAGTGATGTAGCGGATGTCATTTTTTTCACATCCGCGGATGCGGATGCGGATGAGGATGTTTGATTTCAACATCCGCGGATGCGGATGCGGATGTCTACATTTTCGTTATTTTTTAGGATATATTCGAGATTTGTTGTGTTTAACGTATATAATAAGTTATATAGAGAGAGCTGTAGCTATAATGTAGTATAATTGATTAATTGTACAATAATTGCTGTACTTTTCCCTGAACATATAAAATAATAGCAAGCATCTAACTAATATAGAAATCAATTAGTGAATTCGTCTGCAAATAAATTCGTTATATTTTGTTGAGTTTCAGCCACAATTAGAAACCATAATTGTGTTACCCGACCTCTTTCCCCAACCTCCACCCTTATAGAAAGAGATCTTTAATTAGCTTGATAACTATTTATATTAAGTTTAAAGTTTTTATTAGGCATATTTATAAATGAGTAATTAAAATAAAGTAAACTAAGATGTTCATCGTTTAATATTCAAACTTAATTATAGGAAGGTTATGCTTAAGGAACATTAATTTTTCTGCCTTTTCTGCTGCCAGTCTGTTTCTCTTTCATCATATATTAATCCAGCACTGCTAAATAATCTCTCGCTTGGTACGCTTGTTGGAGGACGTGCTAAATGTTTCGTTGCAAGTTTACTCAAGTATGGATAGATATTCTGCGTATTTTTCCACCAACTAATAGGATTGTCACATGCAGCCAGGCGTTTTTCTTGGTGATAGCTCTCGATCATTTTTACTACATCTTTTGACATCGCGTAGGTCTCGTCATCGCTGCTTGACTCAAGAAACTGAGAGAGAGATTCTGTGATAGATTTGCTTGTTGAAGGTGTTGGTTCTGTCACTGAAACTTTTATTCTTTTGGTGGGTGGCGAAGCGACAGATTCAAGAGATTGAAGCTCTTCAACTGCTTTGCCAAGTGATGATTTAACTCGTTCTAATGTACTAGGTGAAAATAACTTAGCTTTGTAACGTGGATCTAAGTAGGTTGCAAGAGAGTAACTTCATACAAGAACAGCCTCTCGTCTTGTCGCTTGCATCACTTTTGCGCACAATGAACTAGTTCTATTATTATAGTAGAATTTGATAATTTCCGCTTATTAATGACGTTTTATCTCAACGGTCCACATCCGCACGACATCTGCAGTCCAAAGTGCGGATGCGGATGCAGATGCGGATGCGAGAAAATGTGCGGATGTTCCGCGGATGAGGATGCGGATGCGGATGTGACCTACATCACTAATATATATAAACTATATAATTTTTTAACAATGAAAAAATAACCTTGAGCAGAAATTTTTTCTTTTTTCTTTTTCGGAATTTAAATAATCTCGTTTCGGGATTACATCACATAAATCTAAAAAATGTAATTATAATAACAGATCTAATAAAATTTAATTCACTTTGGTGAAAGTTTTAATAATAGTAAGCAATTTTTCTGTTTTATTTTTTATTTTTTTAATAAAATGATTAATAAATCCCCAATAGCCTTTTATGCCATGAAAAGCAGTTTTATTAAATAGAAATTTTCAAAAATGTATAAATAATATAAATAATTAATATACGTAGTTGGTGTAGTGTATAAAATAGCGGTTGTAAGAAAAGACTATTTTGCCACAAATATTCATTGAAAAATCAACCTTACTGTAAATATGTTTAAATGTGGTGGATATACGTTCCAAGTCGCGACTTGATAAGGCCTACTTAGATATTTAGATATTTGGGCGATTAATTATACTAGCCGAAATCCATATCGGGCATCAAATAAATCTAACCTAACCTAACACCTAACCTAACCAATCTTACAAAAAAAAACACTTGCATGTAATTGTATGCTCTGTTGGGCAATTTATGTAAGTATACGCTACACGAACTAGTCCAGTGTTTAGCATGGGAAAATTCTAAGATAATTACTCCAATCTAACCTACAAAATACACTTAAATATGGTTGTATGTTCTATTAAAAGCCTAATAAACAATTTATTTTGTTTAACTAAAACTAAAAAACAATTATCCACTTTCCTTATAACCTTTGTCATTCGCTTTTACAAAAATTTAGAAAAATTGTTTATTCATTATTGCAAAAAACACTCTTTTATTACGAAATGTCAAAATATATTCTTATCATTAATACAGGGTGAGCGAAAAGTCCTTGTGCACCTGCAAGAATGTAGTGAACCTGTACCTGCACTTTGTTGGAAGTGGACAGGTGCACAGGGACTTTTCGCTCACCCTGTATAACAACGTTGCGCGCAATCTACATAAAACTTAATTACTATTTCATATGAGTTACCAGCGTCCGTTGCTCAGTGGGTAACGCCATTTCTCTATAAGCGAAGTGAAAACACTGAGGTTAGGGGTTCGAAACCCGATGGTGCTAGTAATAATAACCTAGGAGTTAGCGTAATGGGCCACATTAGTTTGTACTGAGCGCTGTGACTGTTCCTGGATCTCTTTCCTGATTATTCTTATTATTATTATTATTATTATTACTATTATTATTATACTATTATTATTATTATTATTATTATTATTATTATTATTATTATTAACTTATAAAATCTTACACTCTTCCTACATGGGATTTGTGAACATCCTGATCTGTCACTAAAATTCATATTGATCCTTTGAAACTCTGCACCCCTAAATAACGGATCAGGGTTAATTTCCAACAATGATCGGAAATAAACGTTTCGATCTGTGATGGTCTGAGCTTTCAACTTTCGATATTTTTCTCCCCACATACGTCACAGGGTCTTTTCCATAACATAAACATGTACTGTAGGTCCATACTACGAGTTTGTAACGCCTTCTAAAGGCCTTGTCATAAAATATGCAATTTCGTTTGACTGTGATTGTGTCTTATAAAGTTAGGTAATGGCACAAACTCGTTTTAGAGTTCATAATTCATTCAGTTAACTTTAGTACTGTCATCTTGCAACCCTTGTTTGATCGCGCCTATTGCGCATACGTAGATTCACTTGTTCAGATTGGGTCGGATGCACACGGATGGCCTTTAATTTATACGCACTATTATTTCCCGCGGCTTCGTTGAAGCCCCTTTTAATTTCCAACGTTATTATACCTTCAGCTAATAGCAAAAGAGGTTTGCAAAGGAATATAAAAAATAACGCAATCCCTTGTAACATTTATTTCACATACACACACATAAAAATTAACACACAATGATCCATTATTTCTGAATTGGTTTTCAGTCTGTTTCTCTTTTCATCATATATTAATCCAGCACTGCTAAATAATCTCTCGCTTGGTACGCTTGTTGGAGGACGTGCTAAATGTTTCGTTGCAAGTTTACTCAAGTATGGATAGATATTCTGCGTATTTTTCCACCAACTAATAGGATTGTCACATGCAGCCAGGCGTTTTTCTTGGTGATAGCTCTCGATCATTTTTACTACATCTTTTGACATCGCGTAGGTCTCCGTCATCGCTGCTTGACTCAAGAAACTGAGAGAGAGATTCTGTGATAGATTTGCTTGTTGAAGGTGTTGGTTCTGTCACTGAAACTTTTATTCTTTTGGTGGTGGCGAAGCGACAGATTCAAGAGATTGAAGCTCTTCAACTGCTTTGCCAAGTGATGATTTAAACTCGTTCTAATGTACTAGGTGAAAATAACTTAGCTTTGTAACGTGGATCTAAGTAGGTTGCAAGAGAGTAACTTCATACAAGAACAGCCTCTCGTCTTGTCGCTTGCATCACTTTTGCGCACAATGAACTAGTTCTATTATTATAGTAGAATTTGATAATTTCCGCTTATTAATGACGTTTTATCTCAACGGTCCACATCCGCACGACATCCGCAGTCCAAAGTGCGGATGCGGATGCAGATGCGGATGCGAGAAAATGTGCGGATGTTCCGCGGATGAGGATGCGGATGCGGATGTGACCTACATCACTAATATATATAACTATATAATTTTTAACAATGAAAAAATAACCTTGAGCAGAAATTTTTTTTCTTTTTTCTTTTCGGAATTTAAATAATCTCGTTTCGGGATTACATCAAATAAATCTAAAAAATGTAATTATAATAACAGATCTAATAAAATTTAATTCACTTTGGTGAAAGTTTTAATAATAGTAAGCAATTTTTCTGTTTTATTTTTTATTTTTTTAATAAAATGATTAATAAATCCCCAATAGCCTTTTATGCCATGAAAAGCAGTTTTATTAAATAGAAATTTTCAAAAATGTATAAATAATATAAATAATTAATATACGTAGTTGGTGTAGTGTATAAAATAGCGGTTGTAAGAAAAGACTATTTTGCCACAAATATTCATGAAAAATCAACCTTACTGTAAATATGTTTAAATGTGGTGGATATACGTTCCAAGTCGCGACTTGATAAGGCCTACTTAGATATTTAGATATTTGGGCGATAATTATACTAGCCGAAATCCATATCGGGCATCAATAAATCTAACCTAACCTAACACCTAACCTAACCAATCTTACAAAAAAAAAACACTTGCATGTAATTGTATGCTCTGTGGGCAATTTATGTAAGTATACGCTACACGAACTAGTCCAGTGTTTAGCATGGGAAAATTCTAAGATAATTACTCCAATCTAACCTACAAAATACACTTAAATATGGTTGTATGTTCTATTAAAAGCCTAATAAACAATTTATTTTGTTTAACTAAAACTAAAAAACAATTATCCACTTTCCTTATAACCTTTGTCATTCGCTTTTACAAAAATTTAGAAAAATTGTTTATCATTATTGCAAAAAAACACTCTTTTATTACGAAATGTCAAAATATATTCTTATCATTAATACAGGGTGAGCGAAAAGTCCTTGTGCACCTGCAAGAAATGTAGTGAACCTGTACCTGCACTTTGTTGGAAGTGGACAGGTGCACAGGGACTTTCGCTCACCTGTATAACAACGTTGCGCGCAATCTACATAAAACTTAACTACTATTTCATATGAGTTACCAGCGTCCGTTGCTCAGTGGGTAACGCCATTTCTCTATAAGCGAAGTGAAAACACTGAGGTTAGGGGTACGAAACCCGATGGTGCTAGTAATAATAACCTAGGAGTTAGCGTAATGGGCACATTAGTTTGTACTGAGCGCTGTGACTGTTCCTGGATCTCTTTCCTGATTATTCTTATTATTATATTATATTATTACTATTATTATTATTACTATTATTATTATTATTATTATTATTATTATTATTATTATTATTATTATTAACTTATAAAATCTTACACTCTTCCTACATGGGATTTGTGAAACATCCTGATCTGTCACTAAAATTCATATTGATCCTTTGAAACTCTGCACCCCTAAACAACGGATCAGGGTTAATTTCAACAATGATCGGAAATAAACGTTTCGATCTGTGATGGTCTGAGCTTTCAACTTTCGATATTTTTCTCCCCACATACGTCACAGGGTCTTTTCCATAACATAAACATGTACTGTAGGTCCATACTACGAGTTTGTAACGCCTTCTAAAGGCCTTGTCATAAAATATGCAATTTCGTTTGACTGTGATTGTGTCTTATAAAGTTAGGTAATGCGCACAACTCGTTTTAGAGTTCATAATTCATTCAGTTAACTTTAGTACTGTCATCTTGCAACCCTTGTTTGATCGCGCCTATTGCGCATACGTAGATTCACTTGTTCAGATTGGGTCGGATGCACACGGATGGCCTTTAATTTATACGCACTATTATTTCCCGCGGCTTCGTTGAAGCCCCTTTTAATTTCCAACGTTATTATACCTTCAGCTAATAGCAAAAGAGGTTTGCAAAGGAATATAAAAATAACGCAATCCCTTGTAACATTTATTTCACATACACACACATAAAAATTAACACACAATGATCCATTATTTTGAATTGGTTTTCAGTCTGTTTCTCTTTTCATCATATATTAATCCAGCACTGCTAAATAATCTCTCGCTTGGTACGCTTGTTGGAGGACGTGCTAAATGTTTCGTTGCAAGTTTACTCAAGTATGGATAGATATTCTGCGTATTTTTCACCAACTAATAGGATTGTCACATGCAGCCAGGCGTTTTTCTTGGTGATAGCTCTCGATCATTTTTACTACATCTTTTGACATCGCGTAGGTCTCGTCATCGCTGCTTGACTCAAGAAACTGAGAGAGATTCTGTGATAGATTTGCTTGTTGAAGGTGTTGGTTCTGTCACTGAAACTTTTATTCTTTTGGTGGGTGGCGAAGCGACAGATTCAAGAGATTGAAGCTCTTCAACTGCTTTGCCAAGTGATGATTTAACTCGTTCTAATGTACTAGGTGAAAATAACTTAGCTTTGAACGTGGATCTAAGTAGGTTGCAAGAGAGTAACTTCATACAAGAACAGCCTCTCGTCTTGTCGCTTGCATCACTTTTGCGCACAATGAACTAGTTCTATTATTATAGTAGAATTTGATAATTTCCGCTTATTAATGACGTTTTATCTCAACGGTCCACATCCGCACGACATCCGCAGTCCAAAGTGCGGATGCGGATGCAGATGCGGATGCGAGAAAATGTGCGGATGTTCCGCGGATGAGGATGCGGATGCGGATGTGACCTACATCACTAATATATATAAACTATATAATTTTTTAACAATGAAAAAATAACCTTGAGCAGAAATTTTTTTCTTTTTCTTTTTCGGAATTTAAATAATCTCGTTTCGGGATTACATCAAATAAATCTAAAAAATGTAATTATAATAACAGATCTAATAAAATTTAATTCACTTTGGTGAAAGTTTAATAATAGTAAGCAATTTTTCTGTTTTATTTTTATTTTTTAATAAAATGATTAATAAATCCCAATAGCCTTTTATGCCATGAAAAGCAGTTTTATTAAATAGAAATTTCAAAAATGTATAAATAATATAAATAATTAATATACGTAGTTGGTGTAGTGTATAAAATAGCGGTTGTAAGAAAAAGACTATTTTGCCACAAATATTCATTGAAAAATCAACCTTACTGTAAATATGTTTAAATGTGGTGGATATACGTTCCAAGTCGCGACTGATAAGGCTACTTAGATATTTAGATATTTGGGCGATTAATTATACTAGCCGAAATCCATATTGGGCATCAATAAATCTAACCTAACCTAACACCTAACCTAACCAATCTTACAAAAAAAAACCACTTGCATGTAATTGTATGCTCTGTTGGGCAATTTATGTAAGTATACGCTACACGAACTAGTCCAGTGTTTAGCATGGGAAAATTCTAAGATAATTACTCCAATCTAACCTACAAAATACACTTAAATATGGTTGTATGTTCTATTAAAAGCCTAATAAACAATTTATTTTGTTTAACTAAAACTAAAAAACAATTATCCACTTTCCTTATAACCTTTGTCATTCGCTTTTACAAAAATTTAGAAAAATTGTTTATTCATTATTGCAAAAAAACACTCTTTATTACGAAATGTCAAAATATATTCTTATCATTAATACAGGGTGAGCGAAAAGTCCTTGTGCACCTGCAAGAAGTGTAGTGAACCTGTACCTGCACTTTGTTGGAAGGGACAGGTGCACAGGGACTTTTCGCTCACCCTGTATAACAACGTTGCGCGCAATCTACATAAAACTTATTACTATTTCATATGAGTTACCAGCGTCCGTTGCTCAGTGGGTAACGCCATTTCTCTATAAGCGAAGTGAAAACACTGAGGTTAGGGGTTCGAAACCCGATGGTGCTAGTAATAATAACCTAGGAGTTAGCGTAATGGGCCACATTAATTTGTACTGAGCGCTGTGACTGTTCCTGGATCTCTTCCTGATTATATTATTATTATTATTATTATTATTATTATTATCTTATAAAATCTTACACTCTTCCTACATGGGATTTGTGAACATCCTGATCTGTCACTAAAATTCATATTGATCCTTTGAAACTCTGCACCCCTAAACAACGGATCAGGGTTAATTTCCAACAATGATCGGAAATAAACGTTTCGATCTGATGGTCTGAGCTTTCAACTTTCGATATTTTTCTCCCCACATACGTCACAGGGTCTTTCCATAACATAAACATGTACTGTAGGTCCATACTACGAGTTTGTAACGCCTTCTAAAGGCCTTGTCATAAAATATGCAATTTCGTTTGACTGTGATTGTGTCTTATAAAGTTAGGTAATGGCACAAACTCGTTTTAGAGTTCATAATTCATTCAGTTAACTTTAGTACTGTCATCTTGCAACCCTTGTTTGATCGCGCCTATTGCGCATACGTAGATTCACTTGTTCAGATTGGGTCGGATGCACACGGATGGCCTTTAATTTATACGCACTATTATTTCCCGCGGCTTCGTTGAAGCCCCTTTTAATTTCCAACGTTATTATACCTTCAGCTAATAGCAAAAGAGGTTTGCAAAGGAATATAAAAAATAACGCAATCCCTTGTAACATTTATTTCACATACACACACATAAAAATTAACACACAAATCCATTATTTCTGAATTGGTTTTCACAATGATACATTTTGTTTAAGTCATTAAAAAATTTGGGCTTCTGGATAATGTTTCTTAAAGTAATTGGATTCGGTCATAAAATTAATATGACTGAAGAAATAAATTACCGCAGCACTTAATTAAAATTCGTTAAAATAAAAAAAAAAATACTTGAAAATAGAAATTTTGTCTCAAAAGTTCTGCTCGAGCTCCGCAGATTTTCTTGGGAAACAAAATTGCCAACAAAATACTACAGTATTTAAGCACAAACATTTTCAAAGCTTTTCGCGAAATTCAAACACAAAAAACTCAACAAGTTTAAATTCAGAATAATGGAACGTGAAATAAGGAAGATTTCTAAAATTATCCGGACCCTTTCGGATTTTCACAAATTTCATGCCACCTTACAATACATTAATGATCTATCAAGAACGCTTTTGTTACTTGGCGTCATCCGCACAAAATATACAGACTTTTGACTGGTCTAACCTCTTTTTTGTCAAATCTAAACTCCGCGTTGGATCACTTTAACATATTGCTTCCCAAAGCATTCGGGAAGCAATATGTTAAAGTGATCCCTCCTGGAAGCAATATGTTAAAGTGATTAACACTGGGAAGCAATATGTTAAAGAGAGGTTCCTGGGAAGCAATATGTTAAAGTGATCCTCCGCGTTTACTGAGGAAATAATTTAAACAAAAAATCTCCCTCTGTCAAGAATTTGCTCTTGGCCACTGATTTTCAAACTGTATTCCGTGGAAGGAACCCTAGTCACAAGAATTTTTGAGTAATGGCTGAAATTTCAATTTTAGAGTCACTCTAAATCCCGAAATGAAAATTTCAGTATTTGAAGTCATCCGCTATTCACATAAGGATTTTTTTTTTTTTTTTTTAGTTATTACTTTCTATTTATTTAGTTATTTTATACGACTGACTACTGCCTTAAAAACTAATTTAGCTTGACCGCTTTGTTTATCTAGCGGCTTTTTCTCATAGAAAAAGGGCAAGAACGTGAAACACGCATTAAACATGTTTCATACTTCTATAATAGAAGTAATTTCAGTTTCATTTTTGCACGCGCGCGCGCACACACACACACACACACACACACATATATATATATATATATATATATATATATATATATATATAGTGTTCATTAGAATTGTATGTAAAAATAGGGCTATTTTATAGCAAGGTTCCTTGACGCGAATTAAAATTTTGAAAAGGTTCCTTGGTCTGAAAAGTTTGAAAACCACCGCTCTAGGCAATGAAGCTCAAAAGATTAAGTAGAAAATTGACATTTTCAATCAACAAAAGTTCCCAATGTTTTACATTCGATTTACCTCCTCCTCTTATCGTACCAAAAAAAGAGAAAAAGAAAAACAAGAAGATAAAAATTAAAACTTTTACAAACTCCAAAAAAGAAAAAAGGTCTTAAAAAACGAACTTCTTTCTTTCATCGGCGTATTAAATGCGCGTTCATTTCGCACATAAAATCATGTCCTCTGGTGGTAATCAACAACTTTTTCTTCGTTTTTTTCCCCCCTCCCAAGCATGCATCGTGGTTTATCTCTCTTATTCGTCTATTTCCATGTCTTCAGTTTAAAAGATTTAATTTCCGCGTCACGCGAAATTAAAAACTTTAAAACACTTCGGAACACTGAATTATTTTCTGTATTTATTTCTTATTTTATTTATTTTTTAATATACAGTTAATATACTGTACTTTTATTTGGATCACGACTTAACCTAACCAATCGTCAAGGGCGTACAGTTGACCTAACAATTGGTTAGGTTAAGTCGTGATATTTTCGTTAGTTAGCCTTATAAGGCTACCTAACGGAGGTTGGAGGCCCTGAGCTTCAGGTGATCCTTTTATTTCAGTACTAAATTCAGTACAGAAATTTGTAAGTTTTAAATGACTCAAAATTTCGCAAATGTAACTTTAATAATTAGAGTAAATGAACCGCTTTCTCCTCCCTTCGAGTAAAAAGCGCCTCTCATCAATATGGGGAAGATAAAGAGGAGGACTCGACCAATGGGTTGCACCTAATGCACCTACTATGAACTTGAGCCTTGCCGAGCCATCTGTTAACGCTCGGCGGAGACTTACAACAGATGGCGTGAGTACTCACCAATGTTCCCTCTAAGGTGTGCGCGTGTGCGCGCGCACAAGCGTTGTGAAACCCGCGCACACAGCAGAATAAAATGCGCACAGGCTCAAGCGTATCATGAGTCACGACAGTAAATGAAGTAATTTAAAAAATATACCGTCACACAAGGTCTGACCATTTGCATCAACATACTCTACAGTCGCTCTTTTAAGCATTAACCCATTCCGCCCGACTTCGCCGACGTCCGCGCAATTACGCAATACGGATTTTTTTACTCTCTGTATTTGCATTTTTTTCTTTTATACATTAACGCATTGAATATAAACCTTCTCTTTCTTATTTTTGCATAAAAACGAATAGTAATTATCTCATAATTCCTATTTTGTGAATGGATAAAATCATGTATTAATCTTGATAGTCTATTTTAAATTGCTAAATGCTAAAAATTGTTTTGAGAAATGATAACTAAAATAAGTCATTTTCAATTAATGTTATTTTTATTTTATTTCTTTATTTTGTTGAATTTTATTTTACTATTTTTTATTTTATTAATATTTTTAGAATGGATAAAATGTTTTCTTTTTTAAGAATACAGTATATAATATTGTAAACAGTTTTTTAATATCCATTTAATAGTACCGTAATGATCAAGCTATCACCTTATGGAAATAATATTTATTAATTATTTAATATTTATATGTATTTAATTTTGAAGATAATAGCGCTCAAAAAAGTTTGCACAATTTTTCACCATGAATCTAAATGTATGCACAACGAAAATTTCTTGCGCACATGGACTAAAGAAAATTAGAGGGAACATTGGTACTCACTAACCTTTAACTTTAGAATAACTGAAACACTGTCCAGTTTCTTAACTTATTATTACTAACAGTTATGCAATTTACCTCTTATAATTAATTAATAAATTTATGTAATAAATA
The DNA here is from genome assembly GCA_023014485.1 of Bathynomus jamesi. Classification (NCBI taxonomy): domain Eukaryota; kingdom Metazoa; phylum Arthropoda; class Malacostraca; order Isopoda; family Cirolanidae; genus Bathynomus; species Bathynomus jamesi. The sequence continues at coordinate 194,312 of JAJOZX010003163.1, forward strand.
AGCTAAATGCCATTAATTTTGCCTAAAAAGCCTCCATGCTTTCAAAGTCATATTCAGATAAGAGTAACTGTGAATTAATGTCATAACAAATATCTAAAAATTCTTAAACTGTCATTTCTATTCTTTTCTGAATAAAGTTTTGAATTTGAATTTGAATTTGATTTTGAATTTGAATCCAAACCATTTTAAATATAACTTATTACCTTGGAACAGATATTAAACTCATTTATCAATATAAGGTCGCTTGTAAGGATTTACTGAACGCTATTTCAGTCATTCAATATCGCTGTTTAACTAACTGAAATAGCCTTATAATTTACTATCAGTATTAATAATGACTGGCACAGTGCTTAAACCAGATAAACGCGGCTCATTGCACTAACTCCTGCCTTATTATTCACCAACACTATCAGGAGTCGAACTCCCAACCGCTTAAAGGAAAACTGTTCTATCCACTGAACTCCGGGTGCTAGCGCTGACTGGTGTTACTGAATTAATCTTAATCACTTATATAATTCATTAATCTACCAGCTGTAATTTATTTAGTATATATATATATATATATATAGTGTAAATAATTATGTTTACCAGAAGACCTTCGATTCCGAAACTCGGATCTCACTAACAGTCATAATGTAAGTAAATGCTTGAAGATGATCGGTAAGATCATCATTATTATTATATCTATACTCTGAATCTGTTTTCTTCAGAGTTCATTCACATGCATGTTCATGCATGATTATATATATATATACGAGTGTGTGTATATATATATATAACATATAGGGAACCATTCTGAGTTCAATCCCATACATATATATATATGTGTGTGTGTGTGTGTGTGTGTGTGTGTGTGTGTGTGTGTGTGTGTGTGTGTACTGTATATATAACAAATATATAAAGTTGTGCATGAGTTTTAACTTATATTCACACATAAATGTTACGTTTTAAAAATGTAAAGTTACTTTGCTACAGTAAACTCAAGATTCAAGATAAAGATTCAAGATAAAGATTCAAGATAAAGATTAAAGATAAAGATTCAAGATAAAGATTCAAGGCTAATAAATAATAAACGATCAAGTCTTTATATTCCGGTTAAGTTATATTTAACAAATTTTATATTTACCGAATCCTGAATGCTTTGAAGTGGGAAAATCTCATAGAATCATTTTGGCATGAGAAATGATTAAATGAAGTCTAGCGTATATATGAATTAACATAATTACCTTCTTTTCACACTTATATAACGGAATTGGGTTGGTGTGTTAAGTGGTTCTTTAACATTTTAGCGCACGAGACCCCTTACACGGCTCGCTACTACATTTCATGTGCAGGGGACATGTGAGCGTGAGAGCTGCCTCATACAGTTGAATTGGATTGAATTATTATTATTATTATATTATTATTATTATATATTATTATATTATTATTAAAACAAATACAGTATAATTTACAATGACAAATAATTGCAAAATTGGACTATTTATTTTATTTAATTTAGCCCTTAAGTTTTAGGCTTTACTGGGCTCAGTTTATAACGCTGTTTTTAAATGTATATTTAACTTTTTTTTATTTATATTTGTATTTATGTGCACGAGCGTAAGTTTTCTGGATGACGCAATATGCGGCATCCTTGCCCTAAAGTGTTAAAAGAATAGAGGTGTCTTTGTTGACTGAAAATTATAATTTTATGATCATGTAATTACTGATTATAATTTAATTTTAAATGGAATTATAATTTAAATTCTAATTTTAACAATGATTTTATAATAAACGTCTACTGAATTTTAATTCTTAAAGAAAAAGAAAGATTCATTTGTAGAGCTACCTCGTGACCACTTGGCAACATCGCTTCCCATTATATCAGCAAAGTTAAGCGACGTCGGGTCTGTTCAGTAATTGGATGGGTGATCCTCCTTTGCGCTCAGATGATGTAGCGACGCGTAGATGGTCCGAATCGGGATCCCCCCGACATCCGATCGACCTGACCTTCTACCGATAAGTATATTGCGGATTAGATTAAGCTAGGTTAGGTTACAAAGTTACAGAGCTACAGGCTAACAAAGCCCCTAAGATCCACTCTAGGCTAGCTCAAGAAAGAAGTAGAGAAAATAAAGGAAAAATAGGAAAAAGCAATATTAACAGTAAAGCATAGAACAGACAAGCTCTCTCCCTCCTTCGCCAGTCACTGCTGACAGAAACCAGTTGTGAAAAAAGATTTATAGGAAAGTAGGAAAACGTTTACTGAAGAAAACAGATTCGGAGTTCATTCACACCATGCGTACATCTTGCGTACCCAGTTACGCATTAGAGGACAGGGGAAAATAAAGGATAGTATGAATATTGAACTACGTAATCTAATCTACAGCATCCATATTTTTTTAAGGATTTATTTATTTATTTATTTATTATGTAAAAAAATCATCATTTCATCGTTGCGTCATTTCTCCGTTGCGTGCCAAAGCCATTGTGTTTAGAGACTTGCTTTTAAACAATTTACTATTTTCATTGCCATCTTTCGCGATGGAATTACTTAGATAAGGGAGCACTGACCCATAGGCACCTCCAGCTGGTCAGCACACACCAATTTAATAATTTTTACGAAAGTGTATATCAAGAAAATGATTCCCCCTCCTCGTTTTTCAATTAAGATTTATCATATAGTAATTTCTATTGCTTTCTTTACATAGGAATTACGTAGATAAGGGAGCACTGATCCAAAGGCATCTCCAGTTGGCCAGGACCTCCGAATTTAGGAATTTTTAGTGAGGTTAAGTTAGATTTTTAGTTGTTTTTTAAATAGTGTTGATAGTATGGTCTTGTCGATCGATTCTGATCCCGCGTAAAGGTGAAGATCTCCACTTCCGTAACGTGACCTTTGTCGTTACGAAGGCGTTTAAGCAAATTCAAACATTATTTTTATTATTCATTTGTAATCGAAGTTAATCCAATTTAATTTTCTTAAATATAAAATCCAAGAATGGATTATCTTAATTACTGTAGTTTCAATTCATTAAACGCGAGTATACGCAGTTTCGGAAAAAAAGTTCGCCGAAAAACATAGTTTCTAAAAAGTATAAAAAATACTAATTGGGAGTGTTCCGTATATTTTTATATTTTATTCTTTTTTGTAACAGTAATAATAAAGTCATTACTGATTAGTAATTTCTTATGCTTTTTACAACGTTTAGGTCTGTATGCAAACTTTTTTCCAAGCTGTACTATCGTATACGCAATTTAATATGATTATTTTTAATATAATTGGGTTAAATGGAGTTTAATATGATTATTATAATGACTTATTAATTAATTTTATAACTTTGGATAACTATTATTTCAAAACAAGCGAGAGAGAGAGAGAGAGAAGAGAGAGAGAGAGAGAGAGAGAGAGAGAGAGAGAGCGAGAGAGAGAGACTTTTGGGCGTTTTAAAAAGTAATCAATCATGTAAAAGCTGACAGGACAGCCTTTTAACCAATAGTAGAACGCATACCATTTTGTAACATAATTTGTAACAGTTTTACGCGGGGCATTTTCATACCAAAAAACGGATTCCTTCTTTGTGTTATTGGGAGGAGATGTGTTAAATTCTAATGTGAAATTATATAAATTAAAGGTCAGAGTATATAATACAGATCTAAGTACATTTCTTACTCGTTCTCTCTCTCTCTCCCCCTCGTAGATTAAATTAACAGTAAATTAAAAGCTCCACCCGTAAATTCAAAAGTCAAAATTAATAAATAATTTAGGAAAAGTGACTGTCTTCATTCTTTCCTCGGCCACGTCGTGTGTTTTTAAGAGCAGAAATGGGGTTGCTTCGTATAGAGAACACCCGAAAATAAGTAGAACAGTAATAGTAATTGGCGCATTAAAAAGAAAACATTATAGTACATACGGGCTTTCATTATTAATATATATACACAGGGTGATTCAGAAGTCAGGTTACATAGGGCTTCTCTGTTTCTTTGCAGGTAAATGAGTTATGAGATGTTATCGAAGGAGGAGCGCATTGATGTGATATTCCTAGCTGGCTGCACAAGTGCATTGCCATTAACGGTGGCCATATCGAACATGTGATGTGAATATTCCCCTGTATCATTACATAATACAGTATTTCCCTATGTAACCTGACTTTTGAATCACCCTGTGTGTGTGTATATATATATATATATATATATATATATATGAAAAATTATTTCACGAAAGTGATTAATGATTAATGAAGTTGTTGGTTTAACATAATGAAGGTATCCGGAATCGTGAACACTGTGTAGAGTTGAACGCATGAATACGGAGTAAATCACGTAATTATAGTCTATATGTTTAATCAATTAATGATACAATTAGTGATAAGCAAGTGTTGGGAATCATTCCAATCGAAGCATTTGTTTGTATTCTCTATTTATAGGTTTTGCGAACATATGTAAGTTTCCGTCAGAGGATTAGGTTAAAACGCTTGAAACTCGCTTTGTAAATCTGCATAAACCTAAATTATAAATCAGGATTAATTTCTAAGTGCAATAAACGATCTTGTTTATAGAGTTTCCACGTAACCTTTTAGCACAATACTTAGTGACAAATCTACAAATGTTCACAAACCATACGGGGCGCTCCGTGGAACGGATTCTACAGGAATCGCATAATCACGAGAGCACAAATTTAAGTTTCGAAAAAACGCACGTTAAAGTTTTAAAACTCGTGCACAAGCCTGCACATGGTCCACCAGCCCCTGTAAAACAATGGAAAATTACCAGGGGATAAAGACGAGCCCAACATAAGAGGACAGTGTATTATGGTAGAAAATGGATAATAGACCTTCTGGTACTATAGATAACGGATTTTTGGGACCATGGCGGGCTTGTCCCTGTCGCAGGGAGCGCCTCATTTATATACAAAGAAAATATACAAAATGGAAAACAAGATTGGAGATGTATTGATTACAAGAACTCTCAATTTCAACAATAAATCCAAAAATGGTTTAAAAACTTTAGAAATTTGTAGAATTTCGAAGGAAAACCAATTTCATTGGTCTGTCACGTGCTTAAAATAAATTTAATTTTGGGTGCCAAGCAGTACGACAACCTTCACTGAATATTTATGCCATTTTCCAAATTGATTAAATACATACAGTATTGAAGAAACATCTATGAATAAGAGTAAAATTTGTGTTAGAAGGCACGAGCAATCACTGCAGCACGCTTTACTTCCGCAATGAAGTCTCTTGCAAAGAAATTTGTTAAAGTTGCCGCCATGCAAAACTATGCTCGCATGATTTATGCCTGATTCTTATTTCAATATTTATTCTCATTATTTTATTTGCTGATTCACTTAACCAAATTTCATCTGGATTCACTGTTTTGTTGCAGACCAGTACGACGCGTACACACACACACACACACACACACACACACACACACCTCTCTCTCTCTCTCTCTCAAACTCAAAAGAAATCCACCATCACTCCGCCTGGCTCCATCTTTCTAATATGGAATTTTTTCAACAAGCAACAATTCCCAATCTTCTGTACAATTAGTCTCTCATTACGTTAACAATTTGGTTAAGAACCCCCTCAATTCCGTTTCACCTTTTATCCATTTTATATTTTACTTATTGTCCATACTTTTATACTTTATATCATTTCATTTTTAATCTTCTAATTTAATATATATTGTAACCATACTATTAATTCTCGCTAATTATCGCTAATTGTCGCGCCATTTTAATATATTGTTCGTTTTTGTTTATTATACTTATTTATTTCTATTTTTTTCAAACTTTTTAGCACTGATGATGGAAATTGAACTTTTCCGAAACGTCTGTAAATAAACATGTACCATCTTTTCGTTTTCCTATTCCTCGCTAAGCTACCTAAGAACAAACCATTCAACCAAATTTATATATATATATATGTGTGTGTGTGTGTGTGTGTGTGTGTGTGTGTATGTATTGTGAACCAACAGTCCGAGCCCCCTATGGAATATTTATTTCAATAGATGTTCAAAGTATAGTTCGTGAAGCTGTTTACACGTGTCAAGGTCAGTTTTTTCATAAACTATTAAAAACATTGCGTAACATTGTAGTATAGATGTTGACCCACTCCGTTCACTTGTAATTATTCAAAGTCACGGCCATGCACGCACTACAGTAGTATATGCGTGGTCGAGGAGTCATGCCTAAACGTGCGTGAAAGAGCAAAAAATATTAAAGTAGTGACGGACAGAACTTAATGTAATACAGTATATCACGATTCTTATAGCATTATAAACTCATTCAAATACTATTGGTTCGTACAAGGTATTCCGTCAGGTACTAAAAGGACAAATTCATCAGATTTCATGTTAACAGTTTCACATATACATCAAATCGTCTGTGCTTTCATATGCCTTTAAATGACCACTCAGTAATTCTCTCTATTTTTTTATTTATTTATTATTATTAAGCAAAGTTAATACCTCTGATTTCTCATAATACAGGGTGATTCAAAAATATTTAACACTTATATGGGGGTTTTATTTTCATTTCCAATTTATTTGTAAACATTTTTTTGTAATGTAAATAGTGCTTCATACAGTCTCTACTTCCTGTCCACGGATATCTCTATGCAGTTATGAAAGCGGTCAAACGTTGCTTCCAGAGCCCTAAGTTACGTGTCTGGTGGTATTGATTGGATGATATCTGTAATTCTTTCCCATATAAGTGTTAACATTTTTTTGAATCACCCTGTATAAAATTTTGAAATTTACATTGTTTTGAGGACCAGATGAATATTATAAATATTTCAGAGTTCCATCTCGTGATACACGGATCTGAAATACGATTACCAACCCCCTTTGTCCCATGGAGATAGTAAATGCGTCCAACAATCTCTCTTTATGCAATACATATACTATTCTTAACCCTAGAAACACAACGTGGAGTCACCGGCGAATCCGCACAACATACACGACTGTAATATTGTAGAACCACGTTGTGGCTCCAGAGCTAAGAATCAAACGCAAGTAATTGACTAAGTTGTATAATGTATAAATCTTATGTTGTTAATAAATTGAAAAATCACACTTAATACACTATAATAAGCCTAAACATCTTACAAAAGTTGTTCTTTCATTCATTACATTATCTGACATAATGCAGTTTACCACCTCACTGCAATAATCTGCAGGTTTGTGTAAATCCAGTCTACATACAAGACTTCGTCTAGATTTTCTGATTACATTCATGTAAAAAGTTCCGTAACCAGAATGTAAAGAAAAAAGTCATTTGTTCCATTTTTACATCTATATTTCTTGTTACATCTATTGTATGTATAAACAGAACAATAAACTATTATTATTTATTATTATTATTATTATTTTATTATTATAATTATTTCTCTAATCCTTAGAACTTTTTAAACACTTGTATCATGACTCTACTTAGACATATCTCAAATGTAAACATTCAAATCTTCATCAACCGCGGGAATTAGGTTGGTTGCTCCGCATTCTACTCTATACTCTCAAGCATATCATTATGCTGCCTATAATATGGTCATGTCCGAATATAATATTTTAAATATGGGGAGTCATAAAAGCTTTTATTGATTACTTCCTTCACTTAGACCACATTTTTCATCGCAGTGATGAAATTATTTTAATCATGCAAATACCTTCTTACGTTAGAAATAATCGTGTCAAATAAGTGGGCCGGCCCGCATAACTCACTGGGTAACATCGTTTCTGAAGACAATAAGATCGGGGGTTCGACTCCCCTTGGTGTTGGTAATAATAACCCACGAGTTAGTACAATGATCCGATCTTAGCATTAGTCCGACCTTAGCTGACGCTGTGCCACTTTCTGGGGGCGTTCCCGCTGATGATTATTATTGCTATTATCATCGAATGAATGACATAATTTTCTCTAAAATTTGGTAATTAAACTATTTCTGTCGAAGCTCAAAGACTAAATATATTTTATATTGATTTTAGTATTAACTTTCTTCTTTATAATACCTAACATTTTAGTAAAGACTTATTTTTCGTCTCTAAAGTCTGTTTTAAACAAGGGAACTGACTATTAGCAATTATCCTGTAACCTGTAGCGAGAATTTCGTTCAACGATATCTATTCCACGAAGGTCAAGTTCGTAGATGTATACGTGGTGAAAACGTAAATATTCATATTCGAAAACGCAAAATTACGAGGAATGTGAAGAACTGTGATTGGTTGATACTGGCCAATCACGGTCGAAACCATTCAATTGAGTTTATCTTCTTCTTTCCGTCGGAAAAAAAACATTGAAATATGCAATTGTTACAAATACATGCGTAATTTTAGATTTACAAACACTGCTTCAATATGGCAGTTTATTTAAAGTACTTATCAGTACTTTATGGTATTGAAATGAAAATACATAATGTATTTTGATTTATTTTCGAAAAAAAAATATACATATACATATATACGAGTAGATCATTACTTTGACCTCCTAACTATTTGGCAATGCTGCTGCGAGCTGCTCGTACCCTGAAATATGGCCGTATGAGCGGAATGGTGCTGTGTGTAAAAAGATGTTTAACTCTTCATACTTTCTTTGAACTATGAATGCATCGATGGTTAAATATGTATATAAGAGGAGGGACAACAAGCTTGACCTTCGTGAAATGAGGTGTAGCCTATATATATATATATATATATATATACAGGGTGGGCCGTAAGTTTCCATACATAGGAAAAATAAACATTTTTTTATGGACAACCATTTTTATTTATATAATATGCTCTACATGGTTGCCATTGTTTTGAAAACACATTTCAATACGTGTTCCCCACTGTTGATGAACACGCATTAGCACAGTTGACGTTATGCTTGTAATGGCGTTGGTGATACGTTCCTTTAGATGATTTATGTCTCGTATCTTTTCCTGATACACCATGGCCTTCAAGTGCCCCCAAAGATAGAAATCAAGGGGGGTGAGATCTGGGGATCTGGGAGGCCACTCCACAGGACCACGCCGACCAATCCAAGCATCCGGAAACTGCTGCTGATCCAAATACCGACGCACGTGAAGACCATAATGAGGTGGAGCTCCATCTTGCTGGAAGTAAACTGGGAAGTTACCTTCCTCGTTTAGCAGGGATGGGAAAATCTCTTCTTGCAACATGTTAAGATACCTTTCGGCATTAAGATTTCCACTGACAAAAATTGGTCCAATAATTCTGTCACCCCATATCCCGGCCCACACCATCACTTTACCGGCACCTTGCATCTTCGTCGGACTCAGCCAGTTAGGGTTAGCATTACTCCAATAACGTATGTTTTGCCGATTAACCTCTCCATTGACGTAAAAATTTGCTTCATCAGTAAACAAGATCTTACGTCAAACGCATATTCTTAGGGTATCTGAAACATAAAAACAAACGTTTAATTTTTCCTATGTATGGAAACTTACGGCCCACCCTGTATAATATATATATATATATATATATATATATATATATATATGATGCAAACCCACAAGGAAAAAGAAAAATGATTCCAAGACCTTTCGTGTATTCAGAAGTACACCTGAAGAGGTGTACTTCTGAATACACGAAAGACCTTGGAATCATTTTTCTTTTTCCTTGTGGGTTTGCATCATTCATTCATTTCACGTGTTTAATTGTGAAATTCATCCCATATATATATATACGACTGTGTGTGTGTGTGTATATATATATATGCAGTATATATATGAAAATTATTTCACGAAAGTAACACGTGAAAAATATTTATGATGAATAAAACCACGAAGGAAAGGAACCACAGAATGGTGCTCAAGCGCTTTCGTCTAATGACATCCTCAGGAACACTGAAGTAAATAAAGAGTTCAAGATTATAATACAGGTTACAAAAAAAAATATATATATATATATATATATATATATATATATATATATATATATATATATATAAATAAAAAGTGTGGGAGGAGCATACAAATTTGTAAGGAAAACTACCAATTTTAGCACTTTGTCCGAATTCAACACAAGATCAAATGGATTGTTTACAACCAATTTTAGGTTGTAAACAATGTGATTCCTTTTACATTGGTCAGACGGGAAAGGATTTGCACACGCGTGTAAAACAGCATCAATATTCCGGTAGAATGGGACATTCGTCCAGTGCCCTTTTTGTCCATTTGTCAGAGTTATCCCACTGTATTGATTGGAATAATGCTTTAGTTTTGTTTCACTCTAGCAACATTGTTAATAGAAATATTCTTGAGTCTGCTATTTCTAACTTACAAATAACTTTAACATGAGCAAAGGTCTTTTTCAACTCGATCCCGTTGTTTTGAATTCGTTCAGAACGGATTTAGACAAGAAGGGCAGAGTGCTAAACTGTGGTAATTTTCCCTTATAAATTTGTATGCTTCTCTTACAATTTTTATTTTTCAATTTAGTTTTATATATTTTTTTTGTGACCTATATATCATTCAGGCATTAACTCTAAAATTAGTTGTAAACAATCCATTTAATCGTGTGTTAAATTCGGTCAAAGTGCTAAAATTGGTAGTAGTTTTCCTTACAAATTTGTATGCTCCTCCCACACTTTTTATTTCTATATATATATATATATATATATATATATATATATATATTATTTTTTTTTGTGACCTATATATCATTCAGGCATTAACTCTAAAATTAGTTGTAAATAATCCATTTGATCTTGTGTTAAATCCGGTCAAAGTGCTAAAATTGGTAGTTTTCCTTACAAATTTGTATGCTCCTCCACAATTTTTATTTATATATATATATATATATATATATATATATATATATATTTTTTTTTAACCTGTATATAATCTTGAACTCTTTATTTACTTCAGTGTTCCTGAGGATGTCATTAGACGAAAGCGCTTGAGCACCATTCTGTGTTTCCTTTCCTTGGTTTTATTCATCACAGTATATATATATAATATATATATATATATATATAATATATATTATACTGTACTTCTGCTCAACTTCCCAAGATAGTAATCACTCTGGCTTCGTAGAGACTGTTCATCTTCCAAAGGATTAGTTTGTGAAAAATAGATTAGGTAAACTCCGTGTTCTATACCGATATTCATATCGGTCACAAATATGGAGTTTCACGACAGAACTCTTTGAACCGAACTGTACACTGTATATTAACACAAATTAAACAACACCAACGACAACAACAACAACAACAACAACAAACGGACGGGAGCTATGCTCTCAACGAAGATTTTCCATGCACTTATCACATGCAAATATTGATTCAAAATCTTCAAATATCATTGATTTAACTTCCTTTTGTTGACAGACTCTGTTTCCTATGATAGAAGTTATTAATTTTGTTATTACTCGTTTCATTACGTTTATTGCAGTTATTTCTTCTTTTGTCGTCTTTGTCGTCAGTGTTTATCTTTTCTTTTTTAAATTTATTGTTTAAGTAGTTGTAGCGTTTATTACTTTGATGAGAATTTGTACATTTTTTTTATGGGATTTGTCTCCTGCCAATAAAGTTTATCATTATTATTATGTATAATGTTATAATGTTTCAGACTAACAAAGACCCTAGGATCCTTGGATCATTATCATTATCGTCATCGTATATGTATATATGAAATGCCAGCATCGACATCAAAGTAAAGTATATTAATTATATTCTTTATTAAAGTTAATTAGAATTTTTAAAATTTGGCTTAAAGAGTTTACAGACTTTATTTAGTTGGTTGTCTATGCAATGATAATAATAATAATAATAATAATAATAATAATAATAATATATAATCAGGGGCGGATTTAGGAGAATGCATAACCATTTATATATTTATAAACCGCTATTTATATATCAGGGATAGATTTTCTTCCCAGTACAAATTTCAATACCAATACGTAATTAAAGACCAATATTAATATTCTCCAATATGAGCAACTCAAGATTTGACTGACTGACTTACGTATTCTGGAATCTCTACTGTACATATATTTAAAAATGGAAAATTAAACTTAATAAAGCTAACCTGAATAAAATACAATTACAAAAGGTGAAACCTCAATCACACGCATATATTTCCCTAAAGTAGACTTGCATAAAATATACTTTCATGGAGTGAAAACTGAATAACATTTGAATAAAGTTGACTCAGTTTGTAAATTCACCTGAATAAAGTCGAGCCTCCATAGTATCAATACGCATAAAGTCGAGCTCCATAAAATCACCGTCGACTTTATGCGTGTTGATACTATGGAGTCCATAGTATCAATACGCATAAAGTCGACGGTGGTTTTATGAAATTCATTCATTATTCATTCATTTATTCATTTATTCATTCATTTATTTATTTATTCATTCAATTTTTATTCATTCGTTCATTCATTCATTCAAATTATTTATATATATATATATATATATATATATATATATATATATATGTGTGTGTGTGTGTGTGTGTGTGTGTGTACAGTTGGTCTACGTTATACAGGGTGTCTCAAAAGTCACTATCTATTTTGAAAAATAATGGGAATTACGAAAAACTGGTTTAAGACATGAAAAATATATTTATTTCAAAGTAAGTGCGACAAAGAATTAGTGCTATTTATTTATCTGTCTCCACATGGCGACCATCAGTGTCTCTACAGAGCTCAAAGCGATAAGTTGTTTCCCGGAACACACTTTCCAGCATTTGAGGTGTTATTTTCTGAACTGCATCGGTAATACGATTTCGAAGTTCGGCTACATCACTAATTCTTCTACCAGTGTACACCTTAGACTTAATGAAACCCAGGCGAAAAATCTAATGGTGTTAAATCGGGTGAACGTGCTGCCCATGGTTGTGTTCCTCCACGACCAATCCAGCGACCGGGGAAGCGTCTTCAAGATAATCACGTACAATTATTGCATAATGGCACGGTGCTCCATCCTGCTGAAAAACTACTGTGTCAAGAATGCCATCTGTAAGAAGTTGAGGTTCGAGGAATTGTTCAAGCATGTCAAGATAATAAACCAATTAACTTTTTTTAAATACACAAATTTGCACCAGAAGTACATATCTTTATGCCAGCATAGCATTTTTTAAAAAACATCTAATGTCACCGAAATAGATAGTGACTTTTGAGACACCCTGTATAATCCTTAAGCGGAACCCATATGTGGACTACTCTTTATGATACTGTAACAAAATGTCGTCCAACTATAATACTTGTTTTATTTTCTTTAGTTTTAATTAATTTATTTGAAAATAATGATTATTTAATCATGTCATTTATAATATCATTACAGTCCCTCCATTTCCGTAAACATTTCTTTTGCTGTTATACTGATCTTGCTCTCCAATTTTCCAAATATGTTGTTATAAATTCATTAATGGAAGTCTTTTCCAAAATGTCTGCTTTAATAATAAAATTATAACAGTCATGGGTGTCCGCAGGATATTTTTCCAGGGATGGAGGTAAGACTACAATATGAGAAAGCGGGGAGCGTAGTATTTTGCATGAAGGCAGGGGTTTCCTCCGAGAAAATTTTGAAAATCAAACGCCTGCAAACGCTATTCTGTGGCATTTTGAATCTTATTAGAAGGTGGATATGAATCGAACGATGGCAATAATTATTGTATTATAATGATACAATAATTATCGCCTCCACCTTAAATCTTTTTCGTTATTTTTTTTCATTTGTTAATAAATTGAAATAAAAGCAAAGTCCAGTTGATAAGTTAGTTTAAACTTTAAAAAAATTGAGAAGTTGAGAAATTTAATTTATTTATTAATAGAATCAGTTTAATTAAAATTTTAAAATCAATCCGTGACATTTTATAATATTATTTAAATGCCATACCATGATACGTGAATAATACGATAGTTAATATAAATACATATTAAAATACCATACCATACCATGATTTTTGTAAGTTTTCAAATTTTCTTCTGAAATTCCAAGGGGGGGAGGAAGTGCTCCCTCTTGCGGACGCCCATGATAACAGCTTTAATACTTTTATTTATGTCTAAATTTCTTTTCCGAAGTACATAGAAACCTTGAAATTAAATTATATTTGTCTTTATATTTGTTTACCCTTAAGATATTGTTTTCTCTCATACATAAATAGATTTTTGAAGGATAACTGAGAAATTATTCAAAAGTTGTAGTTGATCTTTACTGATACTGGAAACTTTACACGAATTGCGGGAGACGTGACTAGCAGACGAAATTGAGAAGGGATTTTGCGGTAGAGTTTACAGTTTTTATGTTAAAACAAAAATAGTGCTTCTGTGGTGAAAGATATTAATGATGATTCTTATTAAAAATACCCGTGCCTTAAAAAATTACACCTTCAGTAGAATATTTAACCAGTGACGAGACTTTCCCACGTACGCAACTAAAATTAATTATTTCTCGTTTGATGGCGTGCAATTCAAAACTGAGACGGAGGTGTGCTAGCTTGGTTCGTGAAGGGGGAATAATACTCATTTCGGCCCCTGTGTCGGTCCCCCAGGTCCTCCATTTAGAGGAGTCGCTGAAGCCGGTTCTTTTCGGAAATGGCGTCCTCGAAATGATAAAAGTTTTGAGCTTTTCGTAAGGTGTCTACCCCAGCTGGGAGTTAACACGTTCTTACCTCCATCACGAGTTCGTGAGACGTGTAAATGATAACTCTGTCATTGGTTCGAGTGCAGGTGGGTTAGCACAATAAACACCTCTGGATGTGAAACCATTATCTGTTCCCTCGGGTGCTGAAATAGGCTGTGCTAACTTTCACCTTGTCGTATCGCAGTCAATGGTCAGCACCCTCGTCTTTTAATCAAAAGGTGCTGGGTTTGAATCCTGTTGGGTGTAGTTTTGTATTATGAAAAAGTATGGGTGATATTGCACACACACACATATATATATCAGTGGCGACTGGCGTATACTGTAGGAGCGATGGAGCGGTCGCTCCCCCTTGCTTGAAACGATAAATATTAATTTAACAGATAAAAAATATATTAATTTTAAGATATTAAACTAAATATTCTTGAAATATATTTTAAAAATTCATGTGGCATATCATGATTCATGAGGCATTTTCAGTAAGCCTTCATACAGTACATAATATTCTAAACTTATAGTTATAGCATAGCTTCAAACAGCGTACTGCTGTTTGAATACAAAATAATATTGCAGCCGAATGGAGCGATAGATTTTTCGCTCAAGTAAATATAAATTATATTTTACTGTTGTAATGAAAATATAAGTACAATCGCGAATTTTTTTTATAACTACTACTTTATTTTTACTAATAGTTACTTCAGTAATAATGATATAAACCATTTATATGTATTTTATTGAAATTATTACTTATTTGTAATTAACTAGAATTGTACGTCTGGCATAGCCGCATATGTTAATACAAGTACTGTACTCTTGTGAGCGGCAGTTGGATTCGCACTAGCCTATTGTGAGTCCGTGTTGTCGTACAATTTTATGAAATCGCACCCCAATACATTTATACCACGAGTCGCCACTGATATATATAATATTATATATATATATGGAATTGAACTCAGAATGGGCCCTGAGATCTTTTATGTTACACAAAGGATTATATATATATATATATATATATATACATACACTGTATATTCCTTATTTATCGTACATTTCTATACAGTCTTGCATAACTTCTTAACAACAAATAATCCTTTGGCCTTAGAAACAAAAAAAGACATAATTAATGAGTACCACCTTAAATTTGGGAATCCCTTCATAATAATAATAATAATAATAATGACAAATCTTACATTTATAGTATAAAATAAATTAATTATTTTTATTTTAAGTAAATTATAAAAATCAGTATTTCAAAATGTAAATTGCGCTTAAAATTCATTTTATCAAATGAGATTTGTTTATAGAGTCACTCTGAGTCAGCGCAATTTGCTAGCACTATTTAGAGACGTGCTAAAAATAAGCGTGAGTCTATTTCTTTAAGGTGACAAGACACGCAGTAAGTATATAGTGTATTTCATTGTTGTTTATTTATGGCCTCTAGGTGACACATCAAATGATAGAATAAAAATTTTGTCAAAATGTTGTCGCTAAGGGTTTTATTCTGCTTTTATTTATAAATTCCACGAAACTTATTTAGCGACAGGATTTTTTTAAATACGGTTCCATTAGGTTAGGTAAAATCGCGCCCGGTAAAGTTATGCCAGGTTACTTCTTTTTCCAAGTGCGGTTAAACTAAATTGAATCTAGTTAGGTCAGGTTAAAGTAAAGTGAATCTAGTTAGGTCAGGTTAAACTAAAGTGAATCTAGTTAGGTCGGGTTAAACTAAAGTAAATCTAGTTAGGTCAGGTTAAATCGTTTTATTTTCGTCTTCTTCCTTTGTGGAGGTCTAGACAGTTGCGTCAAAAATGCATTCCATTCGAGAAAAATCCCTCGATTACTCAAGAATTTGAACCGTCAGTCAAAGAATATGTTTTGAAAAAATGCCAACACACTCTGAAACCCACGTTTGTAACCGTGAACTGAACAGCGAGCGAGCGAGCGTTGTTTCAATCACTCCCAACTAAATCAAGCTTACTCACGAAATCACAGGCTCACTTTAAAGTAGTTTAGTTTCTGTGATCAGAGTGGAAAGATTATAAGGTGATATAATAAAGCAAAAGAGGTGAGAGAGACTCTTTATACATAAAAACAAAATCAAAATTTTCTTAGATTTGATATACAGTTTTTCTTATCATTATTTTCGTACGTTACATCTAACTCTACTTTTGTTTTATAAATCGATAGTGTATAGTTTTTGTCTTTATAGCGACAGTGTTATTCAGAATGTGTACGTTCTATTGTCAAGTAATTGGAGTAGTATGGTAGCAGTACGGTGGAGTTTGATGTGATGGAAGCCACAATTGTAATTATAAGCTCTTATCGATGCATAACCTTCCCCTCTTCCTTTGCAACATTCCACTGTTCCATCCACCCTATATTCAATGTTTTCTTATGTGTGTATATATATAT
The DNA here is from genome assembly GCA_023014485.1 of Bathynomus jamesi. Taxonomy (NCBI): domain Eukaryota; kingdom Metazoa; phylum Arthropoda; class Malacostraca; order Isopoda; family Cirolanidae; genus Bathynomus; species Bathynomus jamesi. The sequence continues at coordinate 211,296 of JAJOZX010003163.1, forward strand.
ATATTAATATATATATATATGTGTGTGTGTGTGTGTGTGTGTGTGTATATATATATATATATGTGTGTGTGTGTGTGTATATATATATATATATATATATATGTAGGTGTGTGTGTGTATATATATATATATATGTATGTGTGTGTGTGTGTGTGTGTGTGTGTCTATATATATATATATATGAGATAGTAAACTGCCTTAGTTTTTTATTTTTTATTATTCTCTTTAACATTTTATTACCTTCGTTATATTATCGCTAGATTTTTATTATTATTATTATTTATTATATTATTATTATTATTATTATTATTATATTATATTGAAAAAACAACTTATACAGTCATCACAAAAAAGAAAAATCGTTGTCTCCTTTAAACTTACATATAAATTCAATCCCCGTTCAACGAGTACAATGGGCCAAACTTTTGGGAATTGCCATCGACAAACCTCTCATTCTAAGAGCACACTGAAGAGCTATGCAACAAATTACCCAAAGTCTCATTCATAATTACGAAAGTTGGTGCAACACTTCCGAAACACTTTCTTCGATCTACAGGATGTCCCATAAGTCTGGAACCATAGGGTAAAATAAGTAATTCATGTTTTTCCGTTTATGCAAGTGCCCATGATGTGTTTGAGTAAGGAAGAACGCATCCAGGTAATTCTGCTCGTAGGAAATCGGAGTCAGAGGAAGGTCGCTGAGGAATTTAATAAATTGCATCCGGACCGCGCGCCGATAACACACAGCTGTGTCGGCAAACTTGTAGCAAAGTTCAGGGAAACGGGATCCATAGGAGATAAACCACGCAGTGGACCTCCGAGGACATCCACCGACGATGCCACAGCCGCTACCATCCTCGCTCATTTCACAAACAGTCCCAAAAGTCTCTTCGGCGTTTTATTGCCGTTTATATCATTGCCCTATGGTTCCAGACTTACGGGACACCCTGTATATACTTCACCATGATGTACCCACACCTACAATACTGCATTAGTGCTTACGGAAGCATGCGTCAACATTCGCTACAGTCATTGGTAGTAATGGAAGAAAGATTAATTACGAAAGTTTATAAATCGAACACGCATGATGAAAGTACTGATCAAATGTTCCACGAATTAAAAATTCTTAAACTAGGAGAAGTCTACAATATATGTATCAAATCGTCCATAATACTGCTCCAGAAATCATCCAAAACAAATATTAGCTTCCCAAACACAACACCGCTTTAACACAAAACAATCAGACATGTACATAAGAAAACTGAATTATACTCTAGTGCAGCGATTCTCAAACTTTTTCTTCTTCTGTACGCCTTGAATTCTTTCACGGGATTTTCTGGATTTTCGAGAGAGAGAGAGAGAGAGAGAGAGAGAGAGAGAGAGAGAGAGAGATTTTTACTTTCTTTACGACCGTGTGACTCGTGGCTGCTTGTTAATCGTATATAAAATTAAAAGGGTTATATTTTCAGGACCCCTTCGCGTACCCCCTAAGATTCCCTCGCGTACCCCTGGGGGTACGCCGTACCTCAGTTTTAGAACCACTGCTCTAGTGCGACTAGATCCTCAGCCTCAACAGGACCAAACTTTGGAATTCACTTGATCAAGAGGTAAAGCAATCTAAATCACTAAAAACTTCCAAAGGAAACTGAAAGCCAAATTCATCAAATATACACAGACTTAGCCAAAGCGTTCGACAAGTGTGACCATGGAATCATAATACATAAGCTGAAATATATGGGAATAACAGAAAAAGTTGGGAAATGGATATATAATTTCCTTAGTGAGCGGCGGCAAGTCGTTACAGTACAAGGAATATCTTCATCAGAATCAGAGGTCCTCAGCTCAGTACCACTAGGAACAGTATTAGCTCCACTACTCTTCATAATCATGCTAACTGACATAGATGAGGACGTTACCAGAGACAGCACAGTAACATCCTTTGCCGATGACACAAAGATCAGTAGAAAAATAAGAAACCCAGAAGATATAAGATCTCTACAAACAGACATGAACAGAATCTACAAGTGGAAGGAAGACAACAATATGAAGTTTAACACCAAGAAATTTCAGCTGTTACGGCACAGAAAAAGAGAGGACCTAAAATCCATGGAATATTTTACTCCAAATGGACAGGAAATTCAGAGAAATTCTAAAGTAAAAGATTTAGGGGTTGTAATCAGTGGTGGGCGCGGTACCAAAATTTGGGGGTGCGTTACGCGGTACTGCGATACCTCAGCATGCCCAGTGCGTTACGCGGTACTGCGGTACTTTTTCAGGTCCCCCTGGTGCGTTCCGCGGTACTGCGGTACTGCACACAAGAACAACACAAGTAATAGCACATATTTTCAGAAATTGCATATCGGCGATTTCGCACCTGAACTTTCTGCCATAATGGCTAAAAATCGATCTTTGTCACAGAAATGTAACACACGTGCAACCGGCTCGAAAGCAAGCACTGCACTGAGGCGTTGTGATAGGATGGCAACGTAACATGTTCTGAACGAAAACTTAACGTGTCTAGAGTTAGGCTGATGCAACACACGCAGCATTCGTCTTACTGTACTCCTGTAATAAGGTTTACTTCAAAAAAAGTGTTAATTTTTTGAAAAGTCGTGTTTGTCGGTACCGCGGAAAGTACCGCGGGAAATTTGAATGCGGTAGCGGTACTACTGTACTTTCAGCGATCCTTTGCGGTACTGCGTTATGCGGTACCGGTTTGGTAGTGCGGTAGTACCGCAGTACCGCAGTACCGCAAAAAATACCGCAAGTGCCCAGCTTTGGTTGTAATGACTGATGATGCGAAATTTGAAACACAAAAAAGATAGCAGTAAACAGAGCAAAAAGAATAACTGGGCAGATACTAGTGATGTAGCGGATGTCATTTTTTTCACATCCGCGGATGAGGATGCGGATGAGGATGTTTGATTTCAACATCCGCGGATGCGGATGCGGATGTCTACATTTTCGTTATTTTTTAGGATATATTCGAGATTTGTTGTGTTTAACGTATATAAGTTATTATATATAGAGAGCTGTAGCTATAATGCAGTATAATTGATTAATTGTACAATAATTGCTGTACTTTTCCCTGAACATATAAAATAATAGCAAGCATCTAACTAATATAGAAATCAATTAGTGAATTCGTCTGCAAATAAATTCGTTATATTTTGTCGAGTTTCAGCCACAATTAGAAACCATAATTGTGTTACCAGGGTGCGGGACGTGAACCCAACTCAAATGCACCTCACCGACCTCTTTCGCCAACCTCCACCCTTATAGAAAGAGATCTTTAATTAGCTTGATAACTATTTATATTAAGTTTAAAGTTTTATTAGGCATATTTATAAATGAGTAATTAAAATAAAGTAAACTAAGATGTTCATCGTTTAATATTCAAACTTAATTATAGGAAGGTTATGCTTAAGGAACATTAATTTTTCTGCCTTTTCTGCTGCCAGTCTGTTTCTCTTTTCATCATATATTAATCCAGCACTGCTAAATAATCTCTCGCATGGTACGCTTGTTGGAGGACGTGCTAAATGTTTCCTTGCAAGTTTACTCAAGTATGGATAGATATTCTGCGTATTTTTCCACCAACTAATAGGATTGTCACATGCAGCAAGGCGTTTTTCTTGGTGATAGCTCTCGATCATTTTTACTACATCTTTTGACATCGCGTAGGTCTCGTCATCGCTGCTTGACTCAAGAAACTGAGAGAGAGATTCTGTGATAGATTTGCTTGTTGAAGGTGTTGGTTCTGTCACTGAAACTTTTATTCTTTTGGTGGGTGGCGAAGCGACAGATTCAAGAGATTGAAGCTCTTCAACTGCTTTGCCAAGTGATGATTTAACTCGTTCTAATGTACTAGGTGAAAATAACTTAGCTTTGTAACGTGGATCTAAGTAGGTTGCAAGAGAGTAACTTCATACAAGAACAGCCTCTCGTCTTGTCGCTTGCATCACTTTTGCGCACAATGAACTAGTTCTATTATTAGTAGAATTTGATAATTTCCGCTTATTAATGGTTTTATCTCAACGGTCCACATCCGCATGACATCCGCAGTCCAAAGTGCGGATGCGGATGCGGATGCGGATGCGGATGCGGATGTGACCTACATCACTAGCAGATACTGAGAACCTTTAAACGAAGGGATAGGGATATAATGATTCCGCTACTGAAAACACTGGTCATACCCAAATTGGAATACTGCTCTGTCCTAACATGCCCATATAAAAAAGAAGACATTAGAACTTCACCTATGTGAGGTGGAGAGTACAAGAAATCAACTCACTACTTCACCAGGCCAACTCGAAAGGAGGGGCGACAAGCTTGACCTTCGTGAAACGAGAAATCATCACACGAAACATTTGAAAGGTTGAAAGGAAAGGTGTATATACAGTATATATATCAGCAACAGAGGGTCAATTCTGTAAAAAAAAATATTTTGGACATTAAAAATATGAGCCAATATCAAACACGTTTATAATATTCATAACAATTTGCTATTTGTCATTCCAAATTTGGTTCAAGTCAAGAGTTTTTTTTTTAAGAAATATTCATTTTTAGTCCTCCATTTTTTAATATACATGGCGATGCATCGTGTTTTTATTTTTGAGAGGGGGGGGGGGGTCCCATTTTATGACCAGAAAATAAAACCCTTGTTTTTTGTTTGTTTTTTAAATGTTGTCAAAAGTAATTTTATTTAAAATATAGAACTAAACGTGCTAAAATAATGCAAACTAAATTCTTTTGGCAACCCTAAGGTCATATTAACTCTTACTGTTCAAGATATGTACTTTAATTATCTCATACTACTAAGACAAATTGGTAAACAGTAAAATGCAAAATACAGTAATTACTGTTGCATATTGTTTGTATGTACAGTACAATGTACAATTAATTTCATTACAGATATTTATTATTTAGCGCTGCATTTGTTACTCTTTTTATAATCAACTAAACAGACTAAACGCAGAGTAACATATAGACCAGGGGTCACCAACCTTTTTTTTGTTCACCGCCCACTTTTACGATTTTTTTAAAATTAAAAAAGCTTATCGCCCATCTTAGATCAAAAAGAATAAATCAACATAATCGATAAAATAAATAATGAAATAAATGTTTAATTACCTTTAATGTGAGCCCACTAGTGGGCGCTACCGCCCAGGTTGGTGACCCCCGATATAGACAGTCAATTTCATCGTTTTGTTTGAACTGCAACCGTTGATAAGAAACTCACTTCGAAAAAATATGAGATTAAAATTAAATTAAAATTTACATTATTAGTTCTGGATACTCACTTTTCCGCGCTAACCAAAAGAAGATACACGAATCTTCTGACGGGAATTGCAGGGTCTTATCAGACGAAAGTTCAATTAATTTATGGGGTACATTTCCCACCAAGTTTGACAGACTCTACCACCCTTTCAATGAACGGATTAAGTACATCCACTCCTTATACATCCACTTATTAAATACATCCATTCATCCACATCCACTCCACTCCTTCCATCGTCAAATGGGGAATAATTTTTTCTAGTACAAGTTTGCTTCAACATTATTTAGGAAGTGGGGTTTGAAATATAAAAGAAGCTGAAAAAGTTATTAAAACTATGCTTTAGCCTGTAGGTCTAAGTTTAATTAAAAGAAAGTCTGTTTTATGTATTTGAAATGTATGTTTTATATGTATTTACAAAATATAAACATTAATTTATTAAAACTTTATATTTATTTTCTGTGTAAACGCATTTTCTATCGGATATAGAATTTCTTTTTTACAATAAAAACGAGCAAAAAAACCTGTTTTTAACAAGATATATATATATATATATATATATATATATATATATATATATATATATATATATATATATATAGCTTGTTAAAAACAGGATTAGTAGCTAAGCAATGTGGTTAAACACATTTGATTTGAGTAAAACAGATTGGAACACAGTGTAAGTAGACTGTAAGCAATAACATTCTGTATGACCTGAAAATTTTAAATCGTTTCGTTCCCCATCACATGTTAAAATAGTTAAGGAAAGATTCCTTTCAAAATTAGAATTCAATTTAGAAACCTCACAGACACTAACCAGGAACTTACTGTTTCTCTTTTTAACCCAAGAAAACAAAAAGGTAACCAATACGGTTAATATTAGGAACCGTTTGTTAGATGGGACGTTAAAGTTACAAAGCTATCCGAACTTTCTCCTTTATAATGTACAACAGTACTACCACTCTATAAAGTAGATTATACACTGGGGTTCGATAACTGATGTTTATTCTCATCGCGTCTGAACATTGAATATAGAGGCGGACAAACAGACAGACAAATAGATAATTCAGGCATGGGGACGAGGCCGAGGCCTTCAGAAATCCACGAGGCCGAAGCCTTTTTTAGAGGAGGCCTCAGGAGGCCTTAAGATTGTTAGGCTGAAGGTATTTGCACCCAGAGGTGTGATATTCGGATGCAAATAACGAATGCGGTATTTGCACCTCTGGGTGCAGATACTCACTTCGAAATCTTTTACTGAATAAGTTCCTCCATGCTTTGGGAAGGCTGAACAATCTACCCTAGCCTAGGCCTAAAGCTCTTCCAAAGGTAACCTACCATAGCCTCACACTAGCCTGTATCTCCTCTTTTTTTTAATCCATAAAGAAAAGCAAGATTCTACTCAAAATTAATAAACAAAGGCATAGCTCACTTCACTTACCTAATAAAAGGGAATTATTAAGCATTATTCAGGTTCATCTATTACACGCAGCCACACCACAACACCAACACGCTGTGTGTTTACACTTGCCGGGTCACACAGTCAGACACAGTTGCCAGAACAAGATTTCCTGGGTACCATGCATTAGCCCAATAACTTTTTATTTCTTATTTCATGCAGTTCTTAATTCTCATTTTAATATACCCATAATACTTCAAGTATTTATGATAACATGGAAAGTTATGATGTGAAGATGATCTAGCAAAATATTTCAAGATTGTACTAACTCATTGAGTGGTGATCGTATAATTTCTGAATGGCTACAATTACATGTTCAACAATGATTTTGTCTCAGGAAAAGTTTATGTTTATTATAGAAGTTTTAACCCTGATTACAAAAATGGTCTTATTATTTTCCTATCACGTATAGTTTTTGAGAAATTTCCATTTTTTTATTTTGGAAAAAATATTCAATTTTTGTAGTAAAAGCTGTTCATTTATTTTATTATCTCGCAATTCTGACCACGTGTGATGTTTGTCTTATTACGTCGTGTGTATTGCTACTCTTATAGTGTGTGATGTTAATATTTTTTAATATTTTGTATAATATTTAATTAATTATACCCAATATACTCAATATATTATACCCAATATACAATATTATACATATTATATAGAATATACAATAATTGTATAATATTTTTTAAGATTTCATGGAAACTATGCGTGATATGCCAAAATGAATAACATTTCGGAATCAGCAGCGTCGACTTCATATAGACCAGCTTTGTTTGTTGCTGAGAAAGAATAAAAGTAAAAATTTGTTCTTAAGGGTATTAGCGATTCTAACGAGCATTGCAAACAGAGCTACATTTGGAGATGCCTTTATTTTTTTTAAGTTTTGCATTTTTATGTCTTTTAACAATAAGAAATTGTGGTCTTAAAGTCTACCAAAGATCATTAATGTAATTGTAGCTTGTACTGTATGTGAAAGATTTTTCTGATGTATGGTAGGCCTATAGGTTACATTTTACGACGGGCGAAAAACAAAATTATCGACGCTAGTAGCTAGTTATCAGTATACCAGGTGGTATTCTTCTCTAGTTTGGCCTATTTTTTGTTATAGAAATAGATACAGTACAATAGTTTATACACATAAATAACACAAACACATTATATGAGCTCAGTTCAACTGATGACCACCTGATAGATTGCGTTCCCACACTAGTAGTTTTGCTACATTAAGTCACTTGGTCTACTGCTGACTGACTGAATAATATTTATATACCGTGACATATATAATATTTATGTACCTAATGTCACAGTGACCTGTCACCAGGGCCGCCGTGAGGGCGGGGAAGCCGGGATAAATCCCCGGGGCCCGGACCTCTAGGCGGCACGGAAAGAGGGGAATAAAATCTAAAAATATTAATAAAGCAATTGATTAAATAACAGAGAGGAAATATAATTAATGAACATACATTTTATAGAGATTAGCATTATCAAACTGAAACGGATAAAATATTATCTGCGGTCCACCAATGCCCAAGACCGACTGACAGATCTGGGAACCATTGTAATTGAAAGCCAGTTAGCCCGTACTTTAAATTTCATCAGAATCATTTACCCCTTTGCTAGAAAGAAGGCAAAGAAAGTACACTTCTAATTATGAAAATCTTGCAGTAAACAATTGTCTTGCCTGCATGGACTGATACTGCATTTGTAAATTGTATGGTGATAGAATTAATATAATTGATTCGAAAAATAAAATGGTCATTTTCTTCTGAGTTGTTTATTCATACTGTATGTTTTGAATATTGACTTGGACATATAATCAGTTTGCTTGTTATGTACACAAAAAACATTCATAATAAAATACTGAGTAAACAGGGGGGCCCATGTACCAATTCTTACCAATTCTTCCCCGGGGCCCGTGGCAGCTCTCGGCGCCCATGCCTGTCACTAATCCGTTGGTCACCAAACTGAATAGTATGTATCAAAGACTGCCGTCTGACTAGTCACCTGTCTGAATAATACTTATCAAAGTATGCCGCCACGCCACATACGGTCACCTGTCAGGTCATGATCCTCACCTGAAGAATATCCACCCCAACGCTACCGTGGGGTTGAAAATTACAGAACAAAACAAATCAGGATTCCCTAAGGCTTCACGAAAGTCACGAGGACTTTCCACTTTTCAGCTGGCCTCGAGGCCGAGGACGAGGCCAAGGCCACTTTTGAGGTCCGAGGCCGAGGCCTGCAAAATATGCCTGAGGCCGGCCTCGAGGCCGAGGCCAGGCCTCAGCCCGATGTCTGACAGATATAGATACGCAGATAAAGAGATACATAGGTTATTAACTCCTTTCAGAAAATTGCGTGGTAGTTGATAGTTGGTACGATGCCAAATAGGAAATCTTTAAATGCCACCTTTGGTCTGACGTCAGAAGGTTCGAAAAATAGACAAATTTTTACCGGAAATAGTTTCAAATTTTCAAAGAGAAAATTTATTATTTATATATATTATATATATATATATTTTTTTTTTTTTTCAACCGATAATTAATTTTTTTATATACCTTTAATTGGTTACAGTACTTCGGATTTTAAGTTTAGGAAAAAGTTCTTTATGCCGCGTATTTATTTTGAGAACAATTATATCAACATCCCTATCTATTATATTTTTGTTTCAGTAGCTTCTAAGCACAGTGCTTAGCTTATATATAAATTCTCGACATAGCTATATATATAATTATATATAATATTCAACAGCGACATTTTAACGATTTGTTGCAAAGGAACCAAAGTTTTTTCTGTATCCACCCGAAGAGGATGCCAGTGGGCATCGAAACTGTTGTGGAAATAAACTCTGTCTATTAGAGTGGGTTTTTATTATCATATTTTGACCTTCACGTAGAAAAAAGCGAAGTTTTTTGCATTTACTAGGAACCAAAGTTCTAATTATAACCATACAATAAAACGAGTCCAGAAAAAAGTATAATAAACAATTGCCTTTTAAAAATGTTTTTTTAAAGGTTCACACCTGTCATTCTCAACCTTTAACTGTAAATTTGATTTACGAGAGAAATTATTAAAAAAAAAAAAAAAGTAAAATATGATAATTTAAAATACTAGAACTTAAAAATTTATAATCCTAAGATTAAAAAAATTATAATTAATTAAAATTAAAATTTTGTATATCCTCCAAAGTTAATGATTTTTAATTAATAAAACGAAAGTCAGATTATAAATTTACTTATAAAACGTAATCAAAAGTCTTATTAAAATATTAAAATACCGAACAATTATTAAAATATTGGAACCTTAATAACTTCAAATTAAAGTATTTGGCAAGTAATTAAATGAAACGTGACGTACGCATGTTCAAACATGTTGAATTCGGAACGTCGAAAAAACGCTTTTCACTAAATTAAAAATGAAAAGGTTAAATTTTTGTGTAAAAAAATTGATAAAATTTACCAAGACACGAAATCAAGATTATGTTGATCTTAATTCAAGCTAAGAATACTTTACAGCAGGGGGTCGGCAACCATAGGCACGCGTGCTAGAGTTGGCACACGAGGTGGTTGTCCAAGGCACGCCAATTCCCAAAAAATTACAATTTAAAAAAAAAAATTAAATTATAAAATTATATTAAATTATTATATTGAATATTATTATATATTATATATTGTATATATTGTGTATATATATGTATATATATATATATATATATATATATTTTTTTTTTTTTAACTGCAAACAACACAGTATAATTAATGTAAAGAACGACGCTTGTGTAGAAGAGCGTCCGCATAAGACTTCTGATTGATCGGGGGCCTTGATGTAGTGGTTAGTATGTCCGACCGGTAATTGGATGATCCCGGGTTCGATTCCTGGGAGGTACCTCATTTTTCATTTGTTCGTTCTTTCTCCTCGTCTTGTGCGGACGCTCTTCTACACAAGCGTCGTTCTTTACATTAATTATACTGTGTGTTGTTTGCAGTTAAAATGTATATACAGTATGTACGGCATGAGAAGGTGCCCCTTCAGGGCATTTGATTCCGCTCGTATGTAGGAGAATTACGACTTCTGACTGATCGGGGACCTTGGTGTAGTGGTTAGCATGTCCGACCGGCAATTGGATGATCCCGCGTTCGTGTGTGTGTATATATATATATATATATATATATATATTACTGTATATTGAAATTAAAAATTATAAAGGACAGTATTAAACTGTCCTTATGCCTTTTTTATATACTTCCTTTTAATTTTAAAAAAAATACTGATAACCAGCCATTGCGTAGCTGGCTACGAGGGCAGGAGGAAATCAGAGAGCAATTCCCTCTTCACCAGTCCCGCAACGAAAGGACCCTTTCGCAAATGGAAACAGTACTTCATCATTCTGGATGAGTGTAAAATGCAAATGAGTCTCTTTAAGTTCCAAGAACCATATTATTTTTGTGTTACTGATTGACTGTGACGTTACACTATGTAAAACGGTTGAGTGGCAACCCTGCGTCATAGCGTTAGTTTACTCTTAGCCGCGAGTGAGGGGGTTGTGCTGTTTGTGGCTAAAATCGCTATCGTCTTTTTCGTGTTTTTATCTGAGTTAGCTAGTTGAAACAGCTACAATGGCAGCTGCCAAAAAAACAAAATTAGATGTCCGGTCATTTCAGCCCACTTGGACAAAGGACTTTGGGTTTATTCTTCAGAAAGATCAAGCTGTGTGTACTCTCTGTTGCGAGACTGTCGTTTGCCGAACATCAAGTGTCAACCGACATTCAAACAAAGACACAATCATCTCAAGGATAAAAGACATGCTTGTTTCTGCCAGGACTGTTGAGAGGCGCATTTCGGAGATGACCGCAAATGTAAGTGAGCAGCAAACTACTGCATTAAAAGACACAACTGTGTTCAGCGTGGCTCTCGATGAGAGTGTGGACATGAATGACATTCCTCGTTTGGCTATTGTAGCTAGGTACAGTGACACAGAGGTACGCGAGGAGCTGTGTTGCCTAAAACCCATGTATGGTACTACCCAGGGAAAGGACGTGGTTAAAACGTTCACTGATTATTTTGAGGAGAGAGGGGTTGACATCATGAAAATATTTGCAGTTACAACGGATGGCGCTCTGCTATGGTGGGAAAACACAGGGGATTTTCCAAGCTAATTGAGGATAAGATCGGGCACTCTATCGTGACGTTACACTGCCATATTCATCAAGAAAATCTTTGTGCAAAGATTTCGAACTCAGATCTCAATGAGGTGATGGCTACCGTAACGAAAATTGTGAATTTTCTTGTCGCACGCTCTGCTCTGACACACAGACAATTCCAATCTTTACTTGACGAGATGGAGAGTGCATATCGGGACATACCCCTTCACTGCAATGTTAGGTGGTTAAGTTGTGGGAAGGTTCTGGAACGGTTTGTGGAATGTTTCTCACAGACATCACCGCGCACCTCAACGAGCTCAACCTTCGCCTGCAGGGCGCGGGACAAACGGTGATGGATCTTTATGACACTTGGAAGGCTGTTGTTGCCAAGCTTGCAGTCTACTCGCGGGATATTCAAACCGCAACTTTCCGCTACTTCAACCACCTGAAGGGGTTGTCAGCACATCACGCTGTCAGTGCTGTTAACATCGGAGTGTACATGCGAGAGTTGGAGTCAGAGTTCTCCGTCAGATTTCAAGATTTCCAGCGCTTTGGACCAATGTTTTGTTTTTTGATTAAACCAGACAATTTTGAGGAGAGTGACTTGGATTTATCTGTCTTTGAGTGGATGGAAATAGGAGACTTCGAGATGCAGCTGATTGACTTTAAGACATCCTCATTATGGGCAGCTAAATTCATAGAGCTGCGCAAATCACTGAAAACTACTGAGAGTGATCATGGAGCCTCCATCCTAACCTGCTGGGCATCCCTGCCAGAGAAATTTGACTGTCTGAAGAAGGTTGCCTTCGCATTGCTTTCAGCATTTGGATCCACATATCTACGTGAACAGATATTTTCACACATGAAATCCATCTTCAGCCCCCATCGCAGCCGACTTACAACAGATCACTCTGAGGCGTGTGTGCAGCTCAAAGTATCCAGATATGAGCCCGAGATTTCAACGCTGAGCAAGGAGAAGCAGGGACAGGGCTCACACTAAAGTGGTGAGAGCGCATTTTATTTATATTATATCATGCTACAAAGCAGCGATCATACTTTTGACTCATGATTTATTTGAGCATTGAGATGGCAATGTAAAGGTGTCTGTGTGTATTTTTGGTTAAAATACAAATAAAAAGCGCTTTGATTTGTTTGTTGGGATTGAAATAGAACGGACCATTCTAGGAAACATGCATATGAAAATTATAATTGGCACGCAGGGCCGTAAAAATGTTGGCATTGATTGTAAACTGGCACACTGCGTTCAAAAGGTTGTCGACCCCTGTTTTACAGAAAAGCGAAACGATAAATTAATAATGATCAATTCACGAAGTAGATAAACTGAAAGTTTTTAATGGTAAATAATGATGTCGGTGAATCATTTTGAGAATCTATTAAATATAGCAAATAATAAGATTAATCTTAATGGAGAATTGTGTCGAGACAAGATAGATATCATTTCTAATCTGGTTTAGAAAAGCGGGTTAGAATTAGTATCCTGAGAGAAAAACATCTGACCATAAGTCGCAAATATATTTGTTATGCAGCTTTCGGATGTATGTATTTTTCACTTTCTTTGAAGAGGACTTGAGATAAATTCGAAAACGCTCGGAAGGATTATTTTTACTTTTCTCGTGGGTTAAACTGATATTAGGTATTCTATGTTTAATTGTAAATCATTATATATATATATATATATATATATATATTATAAAGTCATGTAAAGATGCGTCACTTTACTTGGCAACAGTTCGGTGTCATGCATACGTTTAAGGAGAAGCTGATGTTGCAATAATGTTCAAAAATTTCACATCTAGATATTATTATTATGTGTGTTTGTGTGTATATATATATATATATATATATATATGTGTGTGTTTGTGTGTGTGTGTGTGTGTGTATATATATATATATATATATATATATATATATATATATATATATATACAGCGGGTTCCGTGTAATATGGACACTGGATAATAGGGACAGCCGCATATTATGGACAAAAGCCAAAGAACAAAAACAAATGGTAAAAAACAGTTAATTTTAAATCGGTTTAAAGGGACATAGGGCCGGTTATTGTGGACTAATTACAAAGTCACACCATGCTGACGTCACATTACGTCATAAACTATATAAACGTAGCTGACCTTTGCTTATTTGTTTAGTTTACATTCAGTGCAGAGTAACTTTCCATGAATGATGTCGCGTCGTCAGGACCTCACGCTTGGTGAAAAAATTAAATTATTGGACAAAATCAGCTGTCAACCAGCAAACACCCCAATAAGAAAACTGGCAGAAATCATCGGCGTGCCTAAATCCACAATTGGTAAATTGCTGCAACAGCAACAAGAGTTACGACGACAATGGGCTTCGAACGAAGCCAAACCAGTAACCTCCCAAAAAAGAAAACGTGAAGGAAAAGATCCAGATGTTGACGAGGCACTTAACAAATGGTTTGCTATTGTTACAAAGCGAGGAGTTCGAGTGAGCGGTCCTATGTTGAAGGATAAAGCTGGTGAGCTTGCTGAGAAAATGGGCCATGATGATTTTAAGGCAACGGATGGTTGGTTGTCACGCTGGAAATCGAGACATGACATCAAATTTAAGAAATTTCATGGAGTGAAAGCTGATGCTGATACTGTGAGTGCTGATGAATGGAAAATTAACACGTTGCCTAACTTGCTTACCAACTTCTCCGCTGACGATGTTTATAACGCAGACGAAACAGGTCTTTATTACCGAGCTACCCCCGATGGATCACTAGTTTATAAACACGAGCAACTTTCAGGTTCAAAAAAGGCTATGGATCGCGTAACTGTCCTATGCTGTGCTAACATGTCAGGGAATGACAAACGGAAGCTTATGGTTATTGGTAAAAGTGCGATGCCACGGTGTTTCAAAAACTTAAACATGGAGAGTTTACCAGTCACATAACGTTCTAACAAAAATGCTTGGATGACTAGTGATCTTTTTGCAGAGTGGCTGAAGGAATGGGATGCAGAACTGCAACGAAAATCGCGAACAATTTTGCTTTTTGTCGACAACTGCGCAGCGCATCCTCATTTGAAATGCTTGAAAAACATTAAGTTGGAATTTCTACCTCCCAAGACGACGTCTCTCATACAACCAATGGATATGGGCATTATAAAAAATTTAAAGGGTGCTTACCGTAAACAACTAGTGAACTATACATTAGAATCAATTGAAGAAAACCTATTAACTTCATCATCAACGGCCAAAGAAGTGAGCTCAAAGATAAACATTTTACAGGCAGTACAGTTCATTAGTAAAAGTTGGAAGTGCATGACTGATAAAACAATCCAGAATTGTTTTGCTCATTCTGGATTTACAAAGTCTCCTTCACAGTCAATTGATGAAATCGAAATTGAAACTTTGACATGCGTTGAAAACCATCAGTCTTATACTAGCCTAGATGATGATCTGTTGTGCCATGATGACTATGAAGACTGTGACGATTCTATCATTGATGAAATTGCCGCAAAACGTCAGAAACCAAGTGATTCCGATAGTGGCGATGATGATGCTCCGGAGCCAGAAAAAATATCTCACACGGAAGCCAAAAAATTCATAAATGGTTTGCAATTGTACTTTCTGCAAAAAGGAAGCGAAGAAAGTCCACAGGCGGCCTTAGATGTCTGCGCTAATTTTGTACAAATGCAAAACGAAAAATCAAAAATACAAACGAAACTAGACAAGTTCTTTTCTCATTAGTTAATATAAAATACAGTACCATACTTTGCATTCTCATTTTATGTTCAAGTTATACAATATAAATTGTTAAAGCATTTATTATGTTCAAGTTATACATATCTGTAATATAAATTGCTAAAGCACAGTGCATTTTGTTTTCTATCCATAGCAAACTAAAGTAGGCATAAAACTAGGGCAAACAATGTTCCATAAATGTTAAAAACGAGAACTTCGGTTTCTGTGGACAGCCGTTTTATATGGACAAAACACTTGGGAACCGATGTGTCCACATTAAGCGGAATGTACTGTATATATATAAAGTAACTGTACTTTCTATTTCTCTGCTGATACTTATCTATGAATTGTATAATTGTGCCCCTCGGGCATACAAATATCAAAATAATTTTTATAAAATGCAATTTTATATACAAATATTTGTTTCATTAATTAATTTTTAGTTAAATATTTACGTACCTTTATCTGGGGACGGTCTTCATTGATGTGAAGCGGTATGGTATGGTATGGTATGGTAGGAAGCTATCTTTTAAAAATAGAGACTTTGCCACATCTTCGAACCTTGTTTATCTTACTGCATGGTTGAAACTGTTTTTGGTTAACAGGGTTTATCTTAAAATAGAGAATCTCATATCTTTTATTAGTATTTGTATCTTTTCGTCTTTATCATTTGATGATTTAAGTATATCCTATAGTTTAGAGTTCTAGCGGTGATCGTAGTGAATATAAGCTAAATTGAGGTTAGTGAAACTAATAATAGTTTTTAGTGACTATTTTAGTTAACCTAAAACCTAATAAAGGTTCATGACATCCAAAATAATGTTATTTAATTATTTTATCTTCTTAATTAAGTACAACGGAAACATTTTATTAATTTAAACTCTTTTCATGCAAAATATTTAGTATACAGGGTGTTCAAAAAGAAACGCAACCCGAAACAGAAAGAAAAGGGTTAGGTTACAATGATATATGTATTCTCCAATGGGTTGCGTTTCTTTTTGAACACCCTGTAGAACATTACTAAATTAATTAATAGTGGAAGATATGTTTCCCCTCAGTATTTCGAGGGAAGGTAAGGATTTATTTAAAAGGTGTTTCCTCACTCTTCTTGTACTAGATCATTACAACCAGGGCCGGATTAAGGCCGTGAGGGGCCTATGGCTAATAAGAGGGAAGGGTCTCTATATGTACTATATATTGTATATAATTCATAAAATCTTCAAACAAATAGAAATGTACATTGATCCAAATTTAACAACTGACAAAAATCAAAGCTATGTCCATTAAAAAAAAAAACAGTAAAAATAGCCTACAATTCAAATAGAGAATGATTTCTTCCTTCCTGGAAGGAATGACATAAAAAAATCTCTTAATTAAAACTTAAAAACTTTTATTTTCCACCTCTGAAGATATAATTATGCAGTTATATATGATATTACTTAACCAACCTTGTGACAAATAGTTAGGGTTTATGATATTTGAATTAGGGCCTAAACTCGAGGGCCTAAAAAAATATGAAGGTCTAAGGCTATAGTCTTATTAGCCTAATGGTCAATCCGGCCCTGATTACACCTCTATACTCCTTTACTTCAGTCATACTTTTGTTTATGGGTAGAGTTACAGTTAGGCTAGATACTGTGGGTATAAAATAGCTTTGTGTTATCTTCTTTCAAAGGAGAGATGATGAACTTACTACTGACGTTAGATAAAGGGGCTCAACTGCTCTTCGCCGGAGGGGTGTCATGGTTCCTAGGGTGGTTTCTCCGTTTCATTGGGATCATGAACCTATGGCTGGCATTTATTACATTCTGGATTGTTAGTAGTCTTCTGTACTTGGCCTTCTCGTCTCAGAGGGTAAATATTAAACGTAGTCCACTGTTTACTTATAAATAACAGGCGAATGAATACCTTAGTATTTGATTTAAGGGTTGTAGGATTTGTTAAATATATTGTTGAATATATTGTTGGATATATTGCTGAATATTATGCTGTAAACCAGGGATGGGAAACTGAATCGAACTGGAATCGATAAACTGATAAAACCGATATTATTTTATGAACTGAAATCGAAAAAAACTCGAACTGAAAAAAATTCTGACAACTAAAATTGAAATTCGAACTGAAATTGAAAAACAATCAAAAACTGAAATCTGAATTCGAATAGATTAAAAAATAACAGTTTTGCGTTTCAGTTTTGAGGAGCATTTGGATTACAAAAAAAATATAAATAACGTGAATTATTTTCCTTTTTTTGCGACTTAACATTTGTATGGATTTAAAATATCAATTTATTCTTTAATTCGATGTAGAAAATAACGCAGCTGAAAGTACTATTGACAATGGTTTTAAAAATGAAAGAAAAAGAATTAGGGAGGAAAATGTTTATCCCATATCAAAATACTTTTCAATAATGACTGTGCTCCTTTCTTTGACCTAAGTTTAATCACTTGGTAAGGACTGGAATCGAAATTTAAATTGAATCGAACCGAAAAATATAAAACTTGAATCGAAAAATAAACTCAAATCGAAACAAAATTAAAAACTTAAATCGAAACTGAAATCGATATTTTTGCAAACTTAAACTGAAATCGAAAACTGGACTTAAAAATTGATGAGTTTCCCATCCCTGCTGTAAACTTCTTTTGAAATGGAAAAGCTGGTTGATCCATTTCGTCCTTCGTAAACATTTAAGTAAATTTCCATTCCACTGTATCTTGAGGTGGATTTTTAATCAACTGCGATGAAATTTACCGTCTTTCATCCGGTAATACAAAAGTTTCATTCCCCTAAAACAAAAAAGCTTAGGTTATTTGTAGGTTTTTGATCAGTGCCTATTAGCATCACTTAAATAATAATCAGCTTACGTGAAATAATCACAATTTTCTGATTGTTTTAGCTTGGAACTGAAAAAAAAGCTGTTCTGATTACGGGATGCGACACAGGGTTTGGCTACAAATTAGCCCTTCACTTGGACTGTTTAGTAAGCTTCTCGCATTTATTTAGTTAGTTAGTTAAGTTAATTAGTTCCCTTATTTACATAGTTAGTCAATTACATAGTCAGGAAGTTATAATTACAAAATTACCTTTAATAAAGAATAGCATTTTATTTTTTAGCTTTGAAAACTTTAACCACACAAAGAAACCTCTTTCGAAAGAAAAATTGTTGTTTTTTTTCATTTTCATTTCCTTATAAATGAGTTAAATTTTCTTATCGATTTACTACTTTTTACAAATGAATGTATTTCCTGTGTAAGTTTTTGGCTGAGAGACAAACTGTCTAAAACACTTTATATTTATCCTAAAAGGGATTCCGAGTATTCGCTTGTTGCCTCTTGGCTGACAAAGGGGGAGATGGGGCGAAAGCCCTGAAGGAAAGTGGTTCAGAGAAGCTTCACGTTCTTCAGATGGACGTAACCAGCGAAGAAGAAGTGAAAGCAGCAAGAGAAACAGTTGATAAACTCCTTCCAGATGATGGTAAGAAGAATGTGAATTTCACCAATCTATCTATCTATCTATCTATCTATCTATCGTTATATATATACATATATATATATAGATATTTAGTTATTTATATGTAACTATTACACAAAGGTGGGCAGTTGCGCCGCAACATTTTTGGTTGCGCTTGCGCTTGCGGCAACTTTTTGAAAAGGGTTGCGCTTGCGCGTGCGGCGCAACTATTTCAGCAGAGTTGCGGTTGCGGCTGTGGCGCTACAAAAATCGTTGCGCGTGCCCACCACTGCAGATATACGTTAAATGCAAAGGTGGGCAGTTGCGCCGCAAAAAGTTGCGGCGCAACTTGCGGCGCAACATTTTTGGTTGCGCTTGCGCTTGCGGCGCAACTTTTTGAAAAGAGTTGCGCTTGCGCGTGCGGCGCAACTATTTCAGCAGAGTTGCGGTTGCGGTTGCGGCGCTACAAAAATCGTTGCGCGTGCCCACCACTGCTATTACATATTGTTTTCAGAGTGTCTTTGGGGTATTGTAAACAATGCCGGGATAAGCACATTTGGCAACGTGGAATGGGTTCCTACTTCTACTTACAAAAGAATGGCCGACGTTAATATTTTCGGAATGATCAACGTTACCAAAGCCTTTCTACCTCTCATTAGAAAGTCCAAAGGTAATTAGAATAGATTTTAATTGATAACTAATTTATCTTGAAATTACTTCAAAGATTTGAAAAACTAAAATAGTTCAAGACTCGGCAAAATGGTACATACAGAATTGTAGATACTCGTATTTTAAGTTTATTTTTGCTTCCTCTTTAAGTGTGAATCTTCATAAACATTTAGTTATTTTTAGTTATAAAGAATGTTTGTCCAGACCCACTTGAACCTAGTTCTATTGAGGGAATAAAACCACAAAAAGATATGGCTTTATTAGAATCACAAACTCTGGGTCTATTCTGAGGTATTCACCAGATGCGATGAAGGCCTTAGAATAAGCGGAAATCCTTGTGCTTCAAATGAATCTATCCTTTATCATTACTTATATTATCAATCTCTTGGTCCGTTTTGAAGACCTCTTAAACACTAAAGGTAACTAAACACTTTCCTCTAAACATAAATGTGAATTACTCTGATAGCTTTAAGGTTTACTAGGTCGTGTGGTCAACACTTCGAGCATGCTGGGGAGATACACAAACCCATCAACCTCATCTTACACGTTTACAAAGTACGCGGTAGAAGGGCTGAGCGACTGTCTTCGGTGAGGATAAGAACTTTGTTTATGTTAAGCAAAGCACGATATTGAATCTCTTTGGAGTATGTTTATTTCATCCATTATTTATTATAATTTAGTATAAAGATAATAAAATTCTTTCTTAAGCGAATTTAATACAAATTAGTTCAGTTTTTCTTAACTAAAAATGTTAACAGTAAAAGTGTTGCAGACAAGAAATGAAGCCATACGGAGTGGATGTTATCCTTCTGGAGCCTGGAAACTACACTGCAGGTAATGAAGAGTTAGATAGATAAATAGATAAATATTATATATCCCACTTTATATATATATATATATATATATATATATATATTATATAATAATAATATATATATATATTATATATATATATATGTATGTATATATATATATTTTATTTATATAATATATATATATATATAATATATATATATATATATATATATATATATATATATATATATATATATATATATATATATATATATTATGTATTAGGTTTAAAATGAAAGGTGAAGTAATTGTGGAAGTACAAGAGTTTAAGTGTTTGGGTCAAACTATTACCAGCTCCTTCAGTGATGACTCGGATATAAGAAAAAATCTCGAAGTCTTTGTGCTAAAGCGAATATGACTATAAGGAACTTTCGGTTCTGTACAAATGAAGCTAAAGACACTCTTTCCTACTTTCTGCAGTAATATATACGGACAGCAACTCTGGGTGAATTATATAAAAGGTTCTGGCAGAACCCTAAATTTTCTGTACAACAGGTCTTTTAGACTCTTATATAAATTACCCCCGAGATGCTCAGCTTCGCAAATGTTTGCTACCCGCAATGTCCCGAGCTTCCCGGAGGTAACAAGACGTGCTAAATACAGTCTAATGCAAAGAATTAAAAAATCAACCAACCCGATTATCCAAGCTATCCATGAGTCCTGCCGTTTATCCTCTAAGCCATGGAATTCTTGGTACGAAAACGTCTGTCTAGCTCCACTTAACTCAGACATTACTGTGTTATATCTAATCAACTGTATCCTTAGTATATGAACTGTTATTGTATTAATAATGTTTGTCTTATGGACTACAGTCTGCCAATAAACATTTTCATTTTCATTTTCATATACAGTACCGTGCAAAAGTATGAGACTACTGTCAATCTGATAACTATTAGATAATCTGTCGTATGAAAATTGGTTTTGATACTAAAATAAACATTAACTAGAACCTCTGGTTCATATTAACGTATAACTAAGTTATTACTTAAGTGTATAAAGTTGTATTAGCTGGATGACCCTCTAGTCTGCATAAATTGGACTTGAGGGTTGATTTATTATATTACTTATAACGCATGTGTTTAAAGATCTAGCGAACTATTGATGATGGATCTGCAGTAAATGCTCCTAAGCTATTGTTATATCATTATTTACAATTAAAAGTATTGATATATTCACTTAAATTCTGAAAAACAAATTTATCCAAAACGTTTCTCATTATAATCCTAATTCATGTTGTTTTTTCTTTCACAGGCTTAAGAAATGACGAAAAGTACAATTTCTGATGAGATGTATGACAGTGGTCTCATACATACATAAAATAATACTTATGCATGGTGAGGGACTGAGTCAAAGAAACATAAGTGAATCTACAGGTGTTTCCAAAACTGGTGTAAAAACAATCTTGGCTCATCAGAGATCAAATGGGACCCCAGTTGATCGTCCTAGATTAGAGAGGCCTTCTAAGCTTTCTCCCTCTGATCTACAATATCTAAAGATTACTTCCCTTCTAGACAGCCGCAAATCCAGCACTTCACTTGCAGCAGATCTCGGAAAAACAACAGGTGTCTCAGTTGATCCCTCTACTGTAGGAAGGAAGCTTAACTCAGTAGGTCTCAGATGTCTAATACTTGTGTTCCAAAGCATATTTTCTTCTCTTCTCTTTATTTCCATTCCTTAAAAGTGGCTTTTCTGCTGCAACACATCCTTTAAGACCTAATGAGTTAAGCTTCCTTCGTACAGTAGAGGGATCAACTGAGACACCTGTTGTTTTTTTGAGATCTGCTGCAAGTGAAGTGCTAGATTTGCGGCTGTCTCGAAGGATAGTAATCTTTAGATATTGTAGATCAGATGGAGAAAGCTTAGAAGGCCTCTCTAATCTAGGACGATCAACTGGGGGTCCCATTTGATCTCTGATGAGCCAAGATTGTTTTTACACCAGTTTTGGAAACACCTGTAGATTCACTTATTTTTCTTTGATTCAGTCCCTCACCATGCAAATGTATTATTTTATATCTAATCTCACCAGAAATTGTACGTTTCGTCATTTCTTAAGCCTGTGAAAGAAAAAAAACAGCATGAATTAGGATTATAATGAGAAACGTTTTGGATAAATTTGTTTTTCAGAATTTAAGTGAATATATCAATACTTTTAATTGTAAATAATGATATAACAATAGCTTGGGAGCATTTACTGTAGATCCATCATCAATAGTTCGCTAGATCTTTAAACACATGCGTTATAAGTAATATAATAAATCAACCCTCAAGTCCAATTTATGCAGACTAGAGGGTCATCCAGCTAATACAACTTTATACACTTAAGTAATAACTTAGTTATACGTTAATATGAACCAGAGGTTCTAGTTAATGTGTATTTTAGTATCAAAACCAATTTTCATAAGACAGATTATCTAATAGTTATCAGATGACAGTGGACACATACTTTTGCGCGGTAATATATATATATATATATATATATATATATATATATATATATATATATATATATATATATATAAAATTGGAATTATATTCAGTGAGAAATAAAATAGGGGCATTACTTCATTACTTTCGTACCGTCCCTCGTACAATATACTATACATATATGCAAGTACAATTTTTTAATTTTCTCCTTTGACGTGCACTTAGCAACCTTAATCTTCACTGAAGAAGCTGCGGATAAGGAAGGAGAGGAGATGTGGCAGTCACTGACGGAAGAACTGAGGGAATTATACGGAGAAGAGTACTTTAAGAACAAAATAGAGTTAATGAAATCTTATATCTCCTCCGGGGTAAGTCCTTTGGGATTCTGCAAAGTGGGAGAACCGTAAACACAGTGGAAAGTTTGTGTACGGTTGCAGGAACCAATTTGACGATAAAAATTACGTTGAAAAGTAATAATAATAGTAATAATAAAATTCCCTGACGAGGTGTATTGTTGCACGAAAAGCTGTGCTTACACGAAAGGCCTTGAACTCATTTTTTCCTTTTCCTTGTGGGTTTGCATCACTCATTCATTTCACGTGTTTAAGTGTAAAGTTCATCTCATATATACAGTATATATATATATATATATATATATGGTAGGGAAAGCGTACATACAGTTGCACCTGTTATACAGAAGGCGATATATACAGTCTAATCGCTGAAACACAACATAATAACAGTAACATTTCCATTTCGTATAAAATCTTTCATAGGCCTTTGAAGAGATAGTTCACTCTTCAGTAAAAATAACAGTGCCATCAACAAACTTTGTTCAACAGATTTTAGTTCACTTCAGTAACTGTTCGTCTTGATGCTGCCTTCTTCCCAGCTCTGTATCTGTATTCAGTTGAATGGTGTAAGTTTTATTTTAGTTTTAATAAAAGTCTAATAAAACAATGTGCGTACGGCATATTCAAGGCCTGGGAGAGAGGTAGGGGTGCATGAGGTGTCGAGGCACCAGGGACCGGTCGTCAGGGTTACCCGGGCTGGAAGATAAAGAAGGAGGTGATCGGGGTTAAAGGACCCGAAGTCAAAAGTAGCACAAGGTCCATGATTCCTCTCCAGGGCCTCGGGCATATTATATTTTGCTGTTTGGAATCTGTGTTGATTGATATATACCACAATATTATCGTAAATTGGTTGGTAAATGAATGGGTAGCCTGGGTAGCCTAGTGGTTAAGACGCTGGGCTGCTGGTGGGGCCTGGTTCGGCTCCCACGTTAAACTGCAAACCTAAGGTAGAGTGACAAGCGTGACCTTCGTCAGAATGAACAATTAGGCCGGGAGCAAAAACAAGGTTAACCAACCAAGGTTAAAAGAGAAATATCTTTAAGAGAAATAGATACAAGGGTTACTATCATTTATATCTAACTGTAAATAGTGAAGAAACGATATGGGAGATATAGGAGATATGGAAGATATAGGAGATATGGAAGATATAAAAGGGATGTGGAAGTAACGATGTGTGAAATGTGACCTACCTAAATATATAAATTTAAGTTTGTATTATAAAGGACAAGATAAACTATATAGCTTTCAGTACAACAGGATGTATTACAGGTAAAGTAAATATAGCTCTAATAATGAATGCTTAAATTACTCCTAATGTTACAGTTCGTTTTAGACAACTGTAGTTTTATTTTCTCTTTCATCTATCTACCATAGGATAAATTATAATATAAAGGACTCTATACGTAGCCATAGTATGTCAAATCATAAATATACCTATTTCATATAAAGTAAAATTCCAGTCGCTGTACTGAAGCGCTTGGAATTTTTAGAGTATATGTTATTTTTTAACTTTCGGATTATTATTGATCGTACCATTGGGATTCGTACCCCCGACCTTAGTGTCTTCACTTCGATTACAGGTAAATGGTGTTGGCCACTGAACAGCGGGCGCTGGCATAGTTCACTATATAGCATGTACGCTGCAGCGAAGTATCTGGCACTATTAAGAGGCACTATACGGCACTATGTGGCATTATTCACTTACTGAATTGTGTTAGTTAGAACTACTTCCATTTCGCTCTTGTTTTTTCTTTTTAACTTCGTTCAAAGGAATACAGACTTAGAATTAAAATATCTCAACAAGGGCTTATCACAGGCTGAAGGAGGAGTTTTTAATGGTTTTTTTAACTGTTTCATTATTATTTTTATTGTTTGTTTTTGAAAATAAACATGAACGCAGTTTTTATATATCCATTTTAATATCTTTGTAATTCAAGTTTCAGGTAATCTCTTCAGTCTGTGTTGACGATTAACGATTTACTCAAATTATTTATAATATTTTGTGTATATATATATATGTATATTCACGAAGATATTTTATTGATAGGATACTTCTGGTAACAAATTTTATTGAAACTGTAAATATATTAGATTTTTTTATCACTCTTTTGTTAATAAATACATCAATTGATGTCCCCTAAATCTTAATATATTTCATTTTAGATTTATTGAATATCTCCGATGTTACTTATTATTTTCACCCTGTCTAGAATAGACTTTGTTGAATTACTATAAAGTAAATTTATTTCAAGTTCAGTTCTGAATTTGGGTTAAATGTCGATTTAAGAATTTTAAAAAGTTCATACAATAAATTCTTATTTTATTATTTTTCCAACACCAGAATCCCGACGTTACTCCTGTGATGAATTCGTTTGAAGAAGCCCTTACGCAGAAGTACCCCCAAGTGAGATACCAACCAATGAGCCTCTACCACAAAACGAGAACCTTTGCCTCCACGCATTTGCCGGAATGGGCTTACGACATGATTTATGACATTGAACTTAGTAAATGAAGTGGAATTACTGTACGATTCCTTTCATAGAATAAGTTATGCTGCGAATGTGGAGCGTTAAATGTTACTATTAAGAGTAGTATGCCCGTAAAATTGTAGAGTGCAACAATGCATGCAACATTGCACAAAAAGATGTGCAGAGGTTCGCAAAGGGTGTTAAATGTAAAAATAAAGGAGTTAGAAAGTGTTGCAAGATTGTTCCAAATTTTGATCAAGAGTATATATATGTAAAGGAATATATATATATATATATATATATATATATATATATAATAATAATAATAGGTAATGCCTGAAATTTGTACTGTGTATAATAATAATTATAATAATAATAAATTTTCTATCAGTCATGGCGGATAACTTGTTGAAAATAGTCTCATATAACGTCAGGTCAGTGAGGAATTCAATTGTAGATGTTCATAAAATCTGTGACAGTACAGATTTGATACTCCTGCAAGAGCACTGGCTACCTTAAGCAAAAGCTAAAATTCCTCTCTACCATCCATGATGACTTTATGTACCATGCGCCATCAACAGTAGACGTGTCAGATGAATTAATGTACGGTATGCCTTTTGGTGGCGTTGCTTTCTTAATAAGGAAAAGTTTGTCAAAACAAAATTTTTATCAAGCGATAATGTAAGGTTGTTAGGCATTGAATTACAAGTGAACAATGACTGCATATTAATTGTAAACTGCTATTTACCATACAACAACGGCAGTAATCTAAATACATTGATTTGCTGTACAAATTAAGTCATTATCAGATAACCCCAAATATTCTCACTCTATAATAATGGGGGACTTTAACGCGCATGTGAACTCGGAATTCTTTGTACAATTGGGTAACATGTGCGAGTCGTCTAAATTAAGTATAAGTGATGTAGCTGTATTAGGGGTAGCCAGTGGTAATTTTACATACGTTAGTGATATGAGTGGTACCACCAGATGGATTGATCATTGTCTCACTAGTAATAATCTAAAGGATCGAATTGTTATTATATTCTGCATCATTTCCTTCTTTCTGATCATAGACCATTAGAAATATTAATTAATTTTACCAATTTATGCGCAACACGACGTAACAAGAACTTAATAGGTAAGAATAATCGCGTCGATTGGTCTGATGTTAATATGCAACAGAGAAAAGAATACAAAGACAGAACAGGTCACCTCTTTAATAAGTTAGAAATTTTGCATCTTGCCTGTGGTAACCCTTGTTCAAATGATTCTCACTGTAAACTCATAGATAGGTATTATAGTACTGTAAGAGAAGCAGGAGCCAGAAAGCCCCCTGATTAAATCTTACAACTATCATACTAAGATTATTCCTGGATGGAATGATTTTATTGCCCCCCTGAAGAGGGAATCGAAAGGCGCCTACGATTTGTGGTGCTTTCATGGTAGACCCAGATTAGGACCAGTATACATGAATATGTGTAGAAGTAGGGGTTAGTATAAGGCGGCCATAAGGCGATGTAAACAGGAAGAAGAGTCTATTCGAGCATCAAAAGCCTGTGAAGCTCACATAAATAACGATAATAACAAATTTTGAAAATTTGTTAAGAATCAAACGGGTGTCAAAAGTGTCGTCCCTCCAACAATCGATGGGGTGTCGGGGAAGAATGAAATTGCAAAGCTGTGGAAAAACCACTACTCTAATATCCTTAACAGTGTGAGTAGGGATAATCTTAAGATAGATTGCAGCGAAACGCCTGTGGGAGGGACAAGGGAAAATACTTTGATATCAGTTCCTGAAGTAAAGAGGTTAATTAAAGAATTAAAGAGTGGTTCTGCGTCAGGGGTAGATGACTTATCGAATGAGCACTTAAAATATGCCAATGACGTGGTATGTCTGCATATATCATTGCTCTTATCAGCCATGCTTGCTCATAGCTATATCCCTGCAGAGTTCATGAGGGTATATATCTTGCCCCTGGTCAAAAATATGTATGGAGACATTCTGTCCAGCAATAATTACAGGCCTATTGCTGTCGCTTCCTGCTTCTTGAAACTACTAGAAAAACTCTTGTTACTCCGATTAAATGATTACCTATGGACGTCTCCTAATCAGTTTGGTTTTAAAAGGTCCCACTCAACTGACCTGTGTATCGATGTACTTAAAGAAATATCTAAACACACTGACAGTAATTCAACTATTTATAGCTGTTTCCTAGATATAAGTAAGACATATGATAGAGTGAACTACAATATTTTATTTAAAAAACTAGAAGACAGGAAGATTCCCATGTACATATTAAATTTATTGAAATTTTGGTATTCCCACCAATCTTTAACCGTTAGGGGGGGGCAATGTCCTATCCGAATGTTTTGGCTCCTCTTGCGGGGTGAGACAAGAGTCCTTGCTTTCTCCTCTGCTGTTTAATGTGTATATTGATGGATTAATTGCTTCACTTAAAATGAAAGGTGGAGTAATTGAGGAAGTACAAGAGTTTAGGTATTTGGGTCAAACTATTACCAGCTCCTTGAGTGATGACTCAGATATAAGAAAACAATCTCGAAGCCTTTGTGTTAAAGCGAATATGACTATAAGGAACTTCCGGTTCTGTACAAGTGAAGCTAAAGACACTCTGTTTCATACTTTCTGCAGTAATATATACGGACAGCAACTATGGGTGAATTATAAAAAAGGTTCTGGCAGAACCCTAAATTTTCTGTACAACAGGTCTTTTAGACTCTTACATAAATTACCCCGAGATGCTCAGCTTCGCAAATGTTTGCTTTCCGCAATGTCCCGAGCTTCCCGGAGGTAACAACACGTGCTAAATACAGTCTAATGCAAAGAATTAAAAAATCAACCAACCTGGTTAACCAAGTTATCCATGAGTCCTGCCGTTTATCCTCTAAGCTATGGAATTCTTGGTACGAAAACGTCTGTCTGTAGCTCCACTTAACTCCGACATTACTGTATTATTTCTAATCAACTGTATATATTTCTATCCTTAGTATGTGAACTATAGTCTGCCAATAAACCTTTTCATTTTCATTTTTACTTTCATATATATATATTAGGGTGGTCCAAAAGGTTAAAGCATCGACTAAGTTCTCTCCACAAGGTTGGTTTTATGCCTCTTGGTGTGGACAGTATTTGTGCAAAGTTTCACGTTATTCGGTTAATAGTTAGGGGTCGCCCCACTTGCCCCCTTTTTGAAAATTTGGGAAAATATATAGACAACTGAATAACTAAATTTTTTTTTGGTAAAGAATATGAAAGAAAACAGTAAGACAATAGGACATGATAATGGGTGTATCTTCATTATTTCTTCTGCATCAGAGTCGCCTTGGATGGTATTGGTATCTGTTTTCGGTGGGCGGCTACGAGTTGTAGGAGGTACTGCTTCTGGTCCTCGTTTCGTGTCAAAGTGTCATTGTAGCATTGTGCCAGAGCAATACCTCGCTCGGCAGCATCATTGACGACTTTCATCTTTAAGGCGCGATCTCTAAGTTCCCTGTAGTTCTTGTCATTTGGCCATTCCCATGGATCTTTTTGAAGTAACTGGCGCGCTTCCTCCTTACCTCCAACTTTCAAGGCATCAAAGAGGGTCAATGTCCTTTTCGTGACGAAGGATGCCACATCATTTTCAACACCAGCTTCCGCCATGTCGATTCGTCGGGGGCAGCCATTCTTTTGGGGATGTTGGAGGTGTTGAACCATTCTCCTTTTGGTATCAGGATCGATCCTATTATCGAAGAAGGCCAGTCCAATCAGATGCTCCGACAAGTACCACAGGTGGCGTCTTAGAGCTGTCTTCGCCGCTTGTGCAGCTCCTCCGTGTGGATATTTTTCCAGAAGATGCAGCATTTTGAGATCATTGAGAGGAGCTTGTGTCCCCATTGGCGCTTCATGCCAGTACTTGACGTAAATCAGACTGACAAATAAAGCCAGCTGAGTCACGTTTCGTTCTTCGCGTGCTGTGAGCTTGAATTGATAGTGAAAGAGGTAGATTTTGAGCGCATAAATCGCCTTCGCCATCCATCTCGCGTGGTGCATGGGACCCGGAGCTCGGATAAAGAGTTGACCACCAGTCTTTCCCCCCAGGAAGAGCAAAGATAGTTCAAGGAACTCCTTGTAGTCGTCACGAGGTTGGCTTGCCTGAAGAGCGTTAGGTAAGTAAGTGAGCATCTCTTTTCTCATCTCTTGGAGTTGAGGGTTCTCGAACAAGCTGTCCGATACTGAGACAAATGCTTCGTGGGAGAGAGATGGCCATTCCTTTTGAAATCGCTTAAAAAGGCCTGTTTCAGGACTTCCTGTTGAGCCAAATATTGAGGCAAAGACATCAGCAAGTACGACTTCAAGTATATGATGTCGACAACCGATCCAAACTAGCTCGTGACCCAATGCTTCTTCAATCCTGACACAGGCTCCGCGATGTAAACCCGTGTTTGACGCAGTGGTATCGAAGACGAGACCTCTCACATGCTGTTCCACGTTCCATAATTTCATAGTTTGAAGGCATGCCTGGGCCTGTGCTTCTCAAGTTCCTTGTTTCATCTTTGGAACACCAAGCAGCTTCTCCTGTCCATTGAATGTTATAAGGATTGCTATCCGATGCACATTCGTCTTCTTCCCTTCAATGCCGGGGAGAAGCTTTCCGTCCCAATGGAGAAGGACAGGGTCTTCTAGAGAGAATGATTCTAGGTCTTCTCGAGCTGCCTGTTCTCGCCCACTTTCTCTGTAGCGATGAATAGAGCTCCGAGAGCACATCATCCCAGACAGATCATGCCCCGCGGCCTGTAATACAGCTCCAGTTACGAAAACAGCATTCCGGTCAGAAAGATTGGTGCGATCCATTGCTCCAATGACTTCTGGAGATTGGAAAATGTTCGTAACCTTGTTCTTGGGACGCTTTGGTGCCGGGGCTTCAGACGAAGAAGGAATCGGAACCGATGGTCTATAGTCGTCGTCATCTTGCGAAAAAAGGGAAGAAGAAGAAGAGGAAAGATCAATTGATGACACTCATGCTTCTTCCAAATCTTTCTGTGTTGCTTCATGCCTTGCCTTCCTCTTGGCTTCCTTCTCCATTCTGGATCGCTTTCTGTCCTCTTGTGTAGTCGTTTCCTTATCAATGCCAGCCATGCTGCAAGAATTGACGTCCTTGCGCTGCATGGACAGGAAATTTCGGTCCTCAACGTTGACGATTGTGCTCATGGCATCACTGGTTGCGATGTCAAACAGTTCCTGGATGTCCGCTTTGAAGATGTCTTCATTCATTCTATCGCTGGCACGTTGCCTGGTCCTGTGCTTCTTGAGTGTTTTGTAGCGGTCTAAAAGCTTTGAAAGCTTACGGACACAGGAGTCGATCCGTTGAGTTGGGATCCGCGCTCGGGTCCAGACTTCAATCACCCTCTGGCATGCCTGGTTCAGACTGTCGGATGTGGTTTGCTTTTGATTGATGTGGTGGTATTGCCCCAAGAGGAGGGCGTCAAGGCATGTAGGGAGCCTTGACGTGGATAAAGTTCCAGTTGCCATCCCTAGAAGCCAAACTTTTGGAATTGATCGAGTATGAGCCATCGGACCTACGGAAGAAAAAGTACATTATATAATATATATATTCAGAGTGGGGCGACCTCTAAATATTCACCAATCACGCTGCAATTTTGCACAGACCATGTGGACACTAAATGGACAAACACCACACTTGTGGAGACTATCTAAGACAATTTTGAAATTTCCCCCTATGGATTTGGACCACCCTAATATATATATATATATATATGTGTGTATATATGGTAATAAAAGACAAACACATATTATCTTAATGTTTATTATATAAATCGAATAGCATTACCACCCCACCTCGAGTCACAGTTTTAGATATTCATTTAAAGTTTTTTAAACTACCCATGCGAGTCTAAGTTTTCATGCTGGAACATAACCGTACACGATTTCGTATTACCACCACCAGTGCCTAGCAACAGCTGCAGTACATGGTCTAATGCGCATAACTCACCAACTGAGTCAGTCCCTCCAATCCTTCCTCCCTTCCTATTTGAGTCAGTCACCGCTCACCCCACACCTGTCCGCCTCATATCCGCTTCAGAGTTTGATCTGACGGGTCGTGTTCTCCAGAAGTCTCCTCACAGACTCGTCATCAGAAAACTAATGAAAGATGAAGCTACCACTAAACAGTGTCCTCAACACTGTATACAACGTGACCGTCTTCAAATCTGTGAGTTTGTTTAAACGTGACAGTGGAGCTATTAATTATGTGCTTGAAGCAAAATGTAAACATTCAAACTCTGGTAAACAATATTATTTATTTGAGTGTTGAGGAGATGGCTAAAATCTTCATGGTGATTGAGAAGTGGTCTGAGGAGAACTATAAAATACCTGTAGGAACGAGTGCAAGAAGAGAACAGATTAGTGATACTCTCTCATATGCTATTATTTGTATGATGTCTGTGAATCGAGATACAGCCCAATCCTGCGTCGATATCCGGTTGATGTGGAGATGTGCTAACAACACCCTTGTTCCTAGGCGGTATTGTTTCATACTCAACAGGTTATTTCGAATTGGTGCTTTTCGTAAACTAAAGCCATTATTAGACGCCCGTGCAGCTGATATGCGTTATCTTGATACTGTGCTTGAATACGCTTACACTGTACTACTCGACGATTTTACCAAGTAGTGGGACGAACAAGTTGAGAATGGAATGGAACTGAGAACATAATTAGAAGATACAGAGCCCGAGAAGTTTCACAAGCTTTGGAACAACGATCTAGAACAGTGGTTCTCAAACTAGAGTACGGCGTACCCCAGGGGTACGCGAGGGAATCTTAGAGGGTACGCGAAGGGGTGCTGACAGTGGCGGTCCTAGCTTACATGACGCCCTGGGCGAACCTCACCTTCAGCGCCCCCCCCCCTGTTCGCCAACACACACACATTCGAATCCCCCCAAAATAAAGGACAGACATAACTCTTTCACAAAATAACTTTTTATTGGACTAATTGTTGGAACTTCAGAACCAAAACAAAGACTCAAATTTCTGAATTTTACAAATCCTTCATCACGTAAATAGAATAACTCACTTAAGAGAATGTAATTATGATACTATGAACAGGAAAAATACAAATTAAATTGCACAACTGCCATAAATAAACTAGAGAATCAAATTTCTAAATTGTACAAATGCTCTATCACATAAATAGAATAAGACACTTAAGAGAGGGTAATTATTATGCTACACTTTGAACAAGAAACAAAATAAATTGCACCACAGCACAACTGCCATCTAAAGCCTGACTCTTCTTACCTTCCTTGATGCAAAGTCATGAATTAAATCATCATATGAAATCTGCTCAGCAATTGTATGATTTATACTGATGATGGCCAGACCGGTAAGGCGTTCCTGTGACATAGTTGACCTCAGGTAGGATTTGATGAGTTTCAGCTTTGAAAAGCTCCTCTCTGCTTCAGCAACAGTGACTGGACGACTAAGACCAATTCTGAGAGCAGTCCACAAATTTGGATATATTTCAGAGAGCTCCCTTTCATGGATAAATGTCAGCAGTTCAAGCAAGGATATGGTCTTTGATGGCAAGTCAGGCAAGTTCTTCAGCTCCTGTGCAAGCTCTCTGCCATCCAAGTCAGATTGTCCCTTAAAGTGTAGTGTAGTACTAAGGTTCACACATTGTTCTGTCAGCTCCTCAAATGTGAGATTTTGGAAATGTGTCAGCACTCCAAACTTCTCTCCCACAATTTCCAACGTGGAAAATCTTTCCTGAATGGCTGATGTTGCAGCATCAACCGCTGCATTGAAAAATGTCACCTCCAGCTTCTTCAAAGCATCAATCAAGGGCTCATCAGATGCTTCATAGGAGAAGTGCCGCTTTGTGGACCTCAGCCGTTTTTGTTTTAACACAGCCTCCACATTCATTTGTTCACAGATATCTGTGGCTGCCATTTGTGCAGCCACAAAACCTGTTGCCCTGTAATTGCGGAGACCTCTCTCTGTTTTTTTTAGGAGATTTACTGCAACATCAACGTGCATGCTAGGAGACTGCATCTGCTTGCTCACATGCTGAATTTGGCACAACAGGTCATGCCACACCACTGAACAAATGGCGAAGCGGTATGACCCAACCTCCTCTGACAGAGATTGAGCCTCGACCTTTATTACAGAGTCTTTGGTGTGGTCCCTCACCTCGATCAGTGCATCTCTCACTGCAGCTGCCTGATATCTCAGGGGCTCCACACTCTTGATCTTGCTTTCCCACCTTGTATCAGACCACATCTTCAATGTGATGTTCACATGTTTTTTCAAAATGGCCCATCGTTGTGTGGAGGCTGAAAACAAGTTGTAAAGCTTCTGCAAGATGCCAAAGTAACTTGTGGCATCAATAGATCCCTTAGCAGCATCGGCCACAAGCAAATTCAGAGAATGAGCCCACATGGAACAAACAGAGCTCTGGGATTAATTTCTAGGAGCCTGGATTGAACACCCTTGTTTTTTCCCCTCATGTTGGCCCCGTTGTCGTATGATTGTCCTCTACAGTCCATGAAAGGAACTTTTAGCTCCTCCAGTCTCTTCAGAATCAGAGATGCCAAATGTTGACCAGTGGACTCCTCTGCCTCCAAAAACCCCATGAAATGTTCCTTTATATGGGGCTTCCCCTCCAGTGACACAACCCGAATCACAACTGACAACTGTTCAGTGTGGCTGATATCTGGAGTGCAATCTAGAATTATTGAAAAAAACTTTGATTGTTTGATGTCGCTCACCATTGCTGAAATGGTCTTGCTGCTCGACAAATCAATGAGTTCGTTTTGTATGTGGTGGCCGAGGTAGCTGGTGTGACTGGAGGTCCCTTTTTGGACACGGTTAATGTGCTCTTGCATTATAGGATCAAATTGTGCCATCAGTTCAACTTCTTTCAGAAAATTGCCATTTGATGGTGAGAACAATTTTTCTGTATGTCCCCTTAGTGCCAAATTCCTAACTGCCAGAGAATGCACAATAGCAGTGAGACGTGTCAGCACCGCTCTCCATCTCAACTTCTCAGCCTCCAGAAGTGCCATCTCCTGCTTGTCAATGGTCTCCCCCTTTCTCATCCTCACTGCCAGTTCTTTCCAGATTTTCATAGAATTTAGGTGTTCTGAACTGTTGTCATGTGATGTGAGCAATGAGCTTGCATGCTTCCAGTCCGAGAGTCCCAAACTTGTTAAATTTATTTTCCTCTTGGAAAATAATGTACAACAGAAACAGAAAAGGCTGTTGTTTTTTAAGGAATAGACCAACCAACTTCTGGTTATATTTTCCCCACTAACCAATGACTTCCTGAAGTATTGATGGTGGAAACTTCTTCCGTCACTGTCGTTTCTAGGGAATACAAAGTCAGATGGTACTTGACTTGGTCCCCTGGAAACCAGTTGTGTCCGAATTCTCTCAGTCAGAACTGAAGGCCAGTTAGCAGGGTCGGTGGACAGAGACTCATCCTCAGGAGGCGATTCTGCTCCAGGCCTTTCTAATAGAAAGAACAAGAGCATTACTCATTAGTATACACACCTAAGTTAGATAACACATTATTCACAGCACTTTGTTATGGTGGTGGTGTTATGGAATTATGGTGGTGAAACACCACACATACCCAGTAACCCAGACCCAGTGATAATAACATTATAATTTATAACTGTTTGCAAAATGCTTTGCAGGGATGCACACACATACACATACACACACACGCACACACTCACAGACATATGTGCACACAAACTCACCTGAAGAGTCCTGCCGGGGAGAAGTAGAAGCAAATGGGTCTTCATCCTCAGGATCAGACTGCATTTGTGGAGACATATGTGAGGCTGAGGAGGTAGATGGCTCCTCAGCCTCAATAATGGCAGAAGTAGACGGCTTCTCATCCTGGCTAGTGGCAGAGGGTGTTCCAAAATATTTCAAAAGTGCCCCTGCAAATAGTAAAATAGAACATAACAGACCAATGCATGAATAGGCTAGTACAATTAATTTAACATGTTATTAAGCACAATTTATTAAACTTTTAGAATAGGAAACAAATGAATAATACAACCTCCTTGGTTAATGGCTAATTATATACATAATAGTACACTTCAAATGACTCAGAAAGCTATATCACAAAATAGCAGTGCAATATAGCAGTGAAGAGTAGATGACATAGCTCTATACCTTTATCTTTTGCTCGTTTCTCCTCTTCTTCTTTCCTCTTTTTTCTAAACTGAGCACCTGATAGCTTTGACCTCTTCTTATCCATTTGCGGTTATTTGACAGACCTTAGTGGCTTAGTGTGAAGATTCGTTCTGTAATAAATAATATACATTTCACTATTTAACCAAACCCAGAAAAATAACATTACATATGTTAAAGTATGGGCCTTTATTCCCAATAATATTAATCTGGAAGCATTTTGCATTGTTTAGGTCTTTTATGGGAAGGTTTATGGAAAATGCAATAGATGGTTTTTTTAATAAAAAATATATTTATTGATCTTTTATTATTTATTTTATTTTATTTTTTATTTTTATTTATTTCTTTATTTATTTATTCTTATTTTTATTTTTATTTTTTTTGCAGGCGCTCATGCCGCCCCTCCACAAATGCCGCCCTGTGCGGCTGCCCATATTGCCCATATGAGGAACCGCCACTGGGTGCTGAAATATAACCCTTTTAATTTTATATACGATTAACAAACGGCCACAAGTCACACGGTCGTAAAGAAAGTAAAAATCCTCTATCTCTCTCGAAAATCCAGAAAATCCCGTGAAAGAATTCAAGGGGTACAGAAGAAGCAAAAGTTTGAGAACCGCTGGTCTAGAACGATACAAACCCAACCTCGCTTTCACCGTTCACCCGGAAGAATTATATTTTCATATAAGATACAGTTGTCGGCACGATTTAGAAGATTTCCTCAACCATCAGTATGAGCTGTGAAGATTTTACAATTGAAAAGGTTAAAACGAACGTTTGGAAAGGGCCGTCTATAAACTTGAATTTAATGATAATGATGTAGTAAATGGTGCCATGTTCGAGCGTGCTTTTGACTCTATTCTATCTATGTTTAAAGAGCGTAAGAGTTTTACTTCCATTTGTAAAGTAGGCACGATAATAGTCTTAAATGCCCTTTTTCTTATGCAGGAAGGAGGGGACAAGGGCGAATGCCTGCAAAAGCGTCCACCTCCCATAGAAGAAGAAGCGAGCTAAAATCAAGGTCCAAAGTTTTCAAGATGCCTAGACACACTGTGTTTGAAAGATTGGAGGTCAGAGACAGGGGGAAAGATGGGTTAAGGAAGATTGTTCCAGAATTGACCGGTTGAGTAGATGAAAACTTGAAAATATCGATTAACCCTTGCGTTAAAGAGGTGGACAAAAAAGGAAGGAGAAAGTGTAGAAAGTTTGTTGCTGCGTGCTCTCCTTAAAGGAGGAGGCATGCAGTTAGAGAGTTCAGAAGAGCAGTGTCCGTTATAATAGCAATAGAAAAAGAGAAAGTGAGGAAACATTGCGGCGAAGAGAGAGGAATTGAAGATAGTAAGAGGCGGGGAATTGATGAGACGAAAAGCCTTTGACTCCACCCGGTCAAGTATGGCTGTATGGGTGTGTGAGTTGAGCCACCCCACACATGAAAAGCATACTCCAAGACCCCTCTACAGAGACAGCAACTGAGCGGAGGTGAAGAAACCGCAGAGGCGGTACAACACACCTAACCTCTTGGAAGCTGTTTTGGGAAGAGAGTATATGTGTGTGTGTAAAACTCTTGAAGAAAATGAAATAAAAACGTAGAAAAATACCAGGATTTTGCTTCATTCGAAGCACAACAGGACACGGAGCTCTGAGGACAAAGCTGGAAAACACTTTCAATGTTTGAGGACCAAAACTATTTAATATCCTACCAAAGGAGTTTCGGGGCCTACAAAACATCCCCTCTTAGAACTTTCTGCACTTAGAGATAAGAAATTATATCAATATAAGATTAAATAATCTTATTAGAGAGGATTTTAAATTAACCTAAAAATCCTTTTAAAAATATAAGCTTTTTAAAGAGAATTAAATATACGTGCAGTTAAATATCGTAACTATTAAGTTTCACGGAGACCAGTTTATTGAAACTCTTTACAAAGATCCTGATTTGGTCAATCTAAAACGATCACCTAACCTAGTGTAATTTGGTCTCCGTGAAACTTAATATTAGCCTTAAATATATATGTAGTAGATTCCTTTATATAATGAGAAAGTAACTGAATTAATCATCATTTACTGGGATAATAATAGTCATTCATGAGGGTCAGAAACTGGAACAGCAGTAGGTCAGATCAACAGTACATTCCATTGCTTCAACTTCTTTATTATTATATTATTATTATTACTCGCACCATCGGAGTCGAACCCCCAACCTCATTGTCTTCACTTGCTTACAGGGAAACGATGTTACTCACCGAGTTACGGACGCTGGCCATTTACTGGGAGACGCAACATATAAATATTAATTTTAGTTTACCTTCGTAATAGAGCGTTAGTTATAGAAAATTGATGTTAAAGGGGTAAATATTATATTCAACAAATTATTTATTTCTGCGTATATCAATTATCTGAATGTCATTACAAGTTGTACTAGAGAAGATTATGAGCATTTATGCGGTATGAAATCATTGGGTAATATAATTTATCTCAAATTATAGCGTTTCAACAAGCGTTTCTGGTGATTTCTGGGGACCGTTCTATCAATCAGAATTCAACGAATGCCACACACTGGATTACCTTTGTCATAATGCTTGAGAGGTTTAACTATTTAGTTTAAATATTCTTAAAAGATACAACTTACTTATGAAATAAACGATGGGACTAAAATGGAAAATCTGAAAAGAAACTAAACTGGAAAATCCAAAATGGAAAATCCGAAAAGGGACAAATCAGATTTGAATTATATTAACGCAAGTGAACATGGACAAGTAATATTTATTACATGAAAATGTTTTTACGAGTTAAAAAACAAGTTCAAAACGAGTTTAAACCAGTTCAATTCGGAATTGTCTCTTCATTCGCTTTACTTTATACACACCCTGTAGTAGAGCATTTCCTGGCAATAAAAATAATGTTCTTTCTTGCTCGTACATCTATGAATTTAATAATAGCCAGGAGGGCCAGAAAACAACAAAACGCTCAGGCCAACTCTCGCGGTTTTTTACATTATTTGACCATAGATGTAATGAAGCGACTTCAACAAACCCAGACACTGTTATTGTTTGAATTAACTATTTTTTTAAGTGTGTATGGTTTATGATTTATTAACATATGTTATTTCCTGTTTCATTATACTGAAATGTTTGTTATGTACAGTCATTACATAGTAATAATAATCAATGAGGAGAGCCAGAAACTGGCACAATGCTCAGACCAACTAACGTGGCTCATTCGCTAACTCCCATGACTCCAACAGTCGAATCACCGACCTCTTCGCTTTGCTTAGAGGAAAACAGGGTTACTCACTAACTACAGGAGGAGGGGCTGTTGCGAAATTCTTTGCTGGATTGGTGAGATTGAGTGAATAGTTTTTTACATGACTGAAAGATAGAAAGATACCCACTTGTTGGGGTATAATGTTTATAATAATTTATTGTATAATTTAAAAAGGGAATCTTGATGCGTTGAATCAGAAATGGGGTTTTAGCATGTCCCAAATGTATATTTAAGTTAATATGTTTGTTTATTATTAAATTATTATTGAACAAATTCATTCTCAGTTTATTTATTTTCAAAGTTAATTTTCTTGGCTTAAATATGATAATGATAAAAAAAAAAGGTCGTTAAGAATTCATTCATTTTGTTGAGGATAATTATTTTTGAAAAATTTTGCAAATGTACAAAAGTTGTTTAGAAGTATCTGCAAATATCGTACTTTTTCCTTTCGAGTATTCTAATATAATAAAGGCATCATTTCTAATATAATAAAGGTGTCATTTCTAATATAATAAAAGTATTATTTCTAATATAATAAAGGCATCATTTCTAATATAATAAAGGCATCATTTCTAATATAATAAAGGTGTATTTTTAATATAATAAAGGTGTCATTTATAATATAATAAAATCATCATTTCTAATATAACAAAGGCATCATTTCTAATATAATAAAGGTATCATTTCTAGTATAATAAAGGCATCATTTCTAATATAATAAAGGTATCATTTCTAATATAATAAAGGCATAATTTCTAATATAATAAAATCATCATTTCTAATATAACAAAGGCATCATTTCTAATATAATAAAGGCATCATTTCTAATATAATAAAGACATCATTTCATGTATAAATGACAACAAGTGCTTCCTAAAGAATAAAATTAAGGCATAAGAATTGTAACCATTTATATATCATATTTTATTATCTGAATAAAGAATGTTGATGTATTACTTTTTATCCATAACTATTTCGATTATTTACGGCGGGGGGGGGGGGGGGGGGGCGTAGCCGTACGAGTCATATAAACTTCCATTCCAGAATATGGAAAAAGCTTATTTGAAAAAAATAAAAAAAGAGTAGATATTTAATGTGTATAATCTCAAATACACATTTTCTGCTTGGGTTTTTCCAATGTAAGATTAATGCTGCACACTCTGGTGATCCGAACTACGGGTTGCTGCATCATTTGAGTCCACAGGACGGTCATCCCCATCCAACTGCTGAACAGATTCAACGTAGCTTAATTTCGCTGAATGACTGAAGTTCTTTTTGTGGATAAGAACATGGACAACCAAAAGTAAGAAAATAAAGGATTTTGACATTCGTCTTAAAATGATTTGTTTGTTTGAAAATGAAGAGTTCGTTGTTTGAGTTCACAATGATCGTATCTCGGAGACAATGGCACTGGTTTGAAAGTAAAGTTAGGTTTAATGTACTATAGGAAAATCCTGTACATGGAGTAATTTTAAATGTAGATATAGACCATGGGTCGGGGAACTTTTTTGGGTATTACCCAAAAATCTATTTGAGTAAAATGAAATTACCCCCAGACTTCAAAGTAAACAAAAACAAGCCAATTGCTCTTAAAATTGTTGCATATGGTGTCTCTCATACCGCATTACCCCAAAAATTTTAAATGTACCCATTTGGGTAATTTACCCGTGTTCGCCGACCACTGATATAGACGGAAACTGCTTGATTATAGCATTACACAGTCAAATACGATATACACACATGGAATGTACAGTCGTGAACGAGGATTGGTCACCATTCCAAATATCTGTATAATATAATTTATTTATTTCGTCACTAAGAATGCGGAGATCCAAACAAATGAGAAAACTTTGGGGATGAAAAAGGATGGAAGACTTTTTCTATGCAGGAAGGAGGGGCCAAGGGTGAATGCTCCCCAAAAAACTCTACCTCACCCCCAATAGAGGGACAAGAGAGCCAAAAGAGCAAAGATTAATAATGACAAAAATAATAACATAAATAGATTAACATCAGTTACAAAAGAACCACCTGACGATGAACGGAAAATGGAAAAGACGAAATGATTGAGATACTACATATGTATGTACTAATGATGTATGTACTAAATTTGGTAAACATTATCCTAGCCGTTTAGGCGTGTATAAACGAACATACAACAGACATCATCATCATCAGCATCATGCCCTAACACACACACACACACACACACACACACACACACACACACACACACACACACACACACACACATATATATATATATATATATATATTAATATATATATATGAGAAGGAAACCACTCTTCAGGAAGACGTAAATTTTTATTTCTTAACACCAATACCAAAATGCATCGGTGTTAAGAAATAAGAATTTACGTCTTCCTGAAGAGTGGTTTCCTTCTTCATACTTCGTCGCGACAGTGCGTTACTTTATATCATATATATATATATATATATACAGTATATTAAGAGGTTTAGATTTAGAAAAGAAACGTAAATAAAAATGTAGAGAAGAATTAGAAGGAAATCTTAAGGAGATTTTTGACCACTTGACCTTAACTCTACTTGACCTCTGCGTGTTGACCTGGAGAATTACCAAATTAATAAGCTCTCTCAGACGTTCTTCAGAGTTCAGAAAAATCAGAATTAAGGAAATACCCCCTGAAAACTTTGGCTGAATTTCATATATAGTGACGTTATACCTTCCCTCATTTTTCCCTTATTCCCTTCATTACAAGTTGCACTACCTTCCCTCATTTACCCTTCCTCACTTCCATTCCCTACTTTTGCCTCAACTTCCCCTCCTTTCTTCATTACCATCTGCATTATTTTTTCTAAATTTCCAATTCATTATTAGCTGTACTACTTTACCTCAATTTCCCCTTCATTACTAGCTGCACTACTTTGCCTCAATTTCCCTTCCTTTCTTCATTACTGTTTGCACTACTTTGCCTCAATTTACTGTCTTCCATTCATTACTAGTTGCGCTACTTTACCTAAATTTCCCCTTCTTTCTTCATTACTAGTTTACTACTTTGCCTCAATTACCCTCACTCCTTTCATTACTAGGTGCACTATCTTACTTAAACTTCCCCTTCTCCCTTATTACTAGCTGCACTATTTTCCCTTAATTTCCCTTAATACTTTTTCGAAGTATTGTTTGGGGATCATTTTCTAGGGACGAGTT
The DNA here is from genome assembly GCA_023014485.1 of Bathynomus jamesi. Taxonomy (NCBI): domain Eukaryota; kingdom Metazoa; phylum Arthropoda; class Malacostraca; order Isopoda; family Cirolanidae; genus Bathynomus; species Bathynomus jamesi. Next base: position 253,795 of record JAJOZX010003163.1, read on the forward strand.
ATGCACATCATCATTTAGAAATACTCCAAAGTTTGTATTTAGGACTACTTTAAGGACTATATATCAACTTTTTATCTGTCGTTGTACTCTTGGCACCTAAAATACATGTACAACATTTCCATTAGTTTGTGTGTATATACTGTATATATAACGCACTATCGCGACGAAGTATGGAGAAGGAAACCACTCTTCAGGAGATGTACATTTTTATTTCTTAACACCAATACAGTTTCGACTCCTCGCGATGCACTTCTCAATTGGTAATGACCGTATAAACAGAGAACAGAGTTTATATGCACCTGGAAGTTAATTATCAGAAATTAGCTGACTGAACCTTCCCATCCTCTTCTCAGAGGATAGTTAAGTGACCCCTCCGACCCAGCTTTGACCTGATGGATGTACTTGTGTTGCCTGGGGATTTTTGGAGGGTAATGTTACAAAATTCATAATTTTATTACATATAATTTTGTTAAAAGACCATCGGATAGATTAAAATTTTGTATAAAGGCTATAAGACTAGTCAACAATCCTGCCCTTAACATAATTATTAGATTTGAAAACAAAATTGCAATTATTGAAATCTATTGCATGGTTATAGTCCCTAACATGACAGAATACCGCACATTTTTCATACCCACCCTCGCATCTCTCGCGTTCATAAATTCTCTTACTGAGGTCCCTTCCCGTTTCTCCCACGTATACTTTATCAGACCATTCTTTATATGGTAATATATATATACACACACCTTTGTCGTTTTTGTCCTTAGGTTTGTTCCTCATTAACACATCATTTATGCAGCTATTATATTTGAATGCCACATTAGTGCCTATTCTCTGACAAGTTTTCTTAAGCCCTTTTTTAAGTTTTTGTTATAAGTGAGGACAATGCTTTTCTCTTAATCCTTGTTTACAGTTGACCTGCCAGTATGAAAGGTTTTCCTGGCTGCCAAATGAGCGTTAAAAATGAACCATTTGGGATAATACAGATTTTTAAATATACAGTATTGTTGATATTTTGTATCTCTCATCAACATAAGAAAGGTAACAGATTCTCTATGCTCTTAGGAAACATTGAAGATATAACTGACTTTTTTATTTGGTCATTATCTAATAATTATGTTAAGCGTAGAATTGTTGAATCTAGTCTTATAGGCTCTATACAGAATTTTATATATATATATAATATATATATATATATATATATATATATATAATATATAATATGATGAATAAAACCACGAAGGAAAGGAAACACAAAATGGTGCTCAAGCGCTTTCGTCTAATGACATCCTCAGGAACACTGAGGATGTCATTAGACGAAAGCGCTTGAGCACCATTTTGTGTTTCCTTTCCTTCGTGGTTTTATTCATCATAAATATTTTTCACGTGTAAGTATTATTAGATACAAATACAAATTGAAATTTTGTAAAAAAAAATTATTTGTGTGTGTGTGTGTGTGTGTGTGTGTATATAATTTATTAATGGAAGAGACGTACTTTACTGTCAAGAGGACGATTAGTCAAAATTTTAGAGTTACAAACTTAGAATTTACAAATTTTGACACTTTCTTCCGTGTATTATTAGATACAAATACAAATTGAAATTTTGTAAACAAAAAATTATTTGTGTGTGTGTGTGTGTGTGTGTGTGTGTGTATATATAATTTATTAATGGAAGAGACGTACTTTACTGTCAAGAGGACGATTAGTCAAAATTTTAGAGTTACAAACTTAGAATTTACAAATTTTGACACTTTCTTCCGTGTATTATTAGATACAAATACAAATTGAAATTTTGTAAACAAAAAATTATTTGTGTGTGTGTGTGTGTGTGTGTGTGTGTATATAATTTATTAATGGAAGAGACGTACTTTACTGTCAAGAGGACGATTAGTCAAAATTTTAGAGTTACAAACTTAGAATTACAAATTTTGACACTTTCTTCCGTGTATTATTAGATACAAATACAAATTGAAATTTTGTAAACAAAAATTATTTGTGTGTGTGTGTGTGTGTGTGTGTGTGTGTGTGTATATAATTTATTAATGGAAGAGACGTACTTTACTGTCAAGAGGACGATTAGTCAAAATTTTAGAGTTACAAACTTAGAATTTACAAATTTTGACACTTTCTTCCGTTGGCACCGAAAATACTTTTTTAACTTTTTAATCTTACATCTGGAATTTACATCAATATGAAAATGGAATAATTCAATTTTTTTATTTTTTTTTATTTTTTATTTTTAAATTTTCCTTCTGAATATTAAAGTTGCGTAGATTTTTATCGTGAACGCAAAAATCTCTCTCTCTCTCTCTCTCTCTCTCTCATTTGTAGTAGATTCTTTGGATTTCCGCTCAACTTCCGCCGTTTCATTTAGCATTCTGACCCGTTACCGGGAAGGTGTTTTTGATACCACTGGCATCACGGCACTCAGTGAAAGGGAATTTTCTCTTTATACGAAGTAACTATAAACGAAAACTTTTCGATAAATACCCTAATAAATTTATGCAAAAGTATATTAAAAAAAAAAACAGGCAAAATCTCAATACTAAAAATCGATTCTAATGAAACAAAGAGGCGATTACTTCTCAATCCAACGAGTTGACATATAAATCCTGAATAACGTCATTACACACGTATAAAAAAAGAGAGCGAAACGCTTTCAGATTCAAAACTCGTATTTTGTATAGGAATCTATGAATTAAACAATAGTCGTACGTTATATGGAATTTTATTGTTATAGTATTTGGAAATATTTTATTGTTTGGTAAACATTGACATAAAAACTAAAAATATTTTGGTAAGTATTATTAGATACAAATACAAATTGAAATTTTGTAAACAAAAAATTATTTCTTTTGTACAAAACCGTTTTTATATATATATATATATATTGTGTGTGTGTGTGTGTGTGTGTGTGTATATATAATTTATTAATGTTGTACGTGTAAACAGGAAGCAATTATTCACATAAGGTAGTGTCTATTGTTATACAGGGTGTTCTAAAAGAAGCGCAACCCAATAGAAAATGCATATTTCATTGTAACCTACCCTTGTTCTTTTCTATTTTGGGTTGCGTTTCTGTTTTTGAACACCCTGTAGTTATTTGGGTTGCGTTTCTGTTTTTGAACACCCTGTAGTTATTTGGGTTGCGTTTCTGTTTTTGAACACCCTGTAGTTATGAAGTATATAAAAAACTTACCATGAACAATGTTAATTACCTCGTGTCACTTATATCCGTGATGGATGATTGAGTTTGCCTAAAATTTGCTGAAAAAGTTTCGGAAACAAAAAATATGAACTTCCTTCTATGAACAGTGTGAAAAAAGCCTTACTGTAATGGTGTATTTCAATTTCCGTGTTACTTCAAAATTACCCAGTTTTTGCCCCCAAATTTGAGTTATATAATCTATTTGACACGTTCTATGACTATCTACTTCCTTATATATTATATTTCTTTCTTCTTTGGTTACCCTAGTCGAGTGGATCCTCGGGGGGGGTCTTTCGTAAAAATTCTGTAACACTCCTCCCCTGTAGCCGTAAATCGTAGACAGACAAGCAAAATCGTTTATTCTTTTGTAGTAAAAAAGGTATTACAATTTGATATTTATAAAAGAATAAGATTAAATATGGTAAATTGATACGTTCATAAAAAATAAGAGTAAATAAACGCATAAATTTATAAGGAATAAGACGAGTTGTCATATCTCAAAATACAGTAAGTAAAGTAGTTTTATTGGAAACTACTACGTTGATGGCTGGCTATTCAGTTCTTATTCATTTGTTAGCGTTTACTGAATAAAATAAAGATCTCGTAGCTTATTTTTTAGGTTTGTTGTAGTGTTTTGCGTGTAAAGTATTAAAAGGGATCATAAGCTTTAATGAAAGTTGCGGAAAAAAGTTCGCCGAAAATATAATCTTTAAAGATATAGGATCTAATCACTTAGGTATTTTCTGGTTTTCTTTTGATTTTAATATTATTTTAATAAAATTCTTGTCAACGAAAATGAAAATTTCAAAAGACCCCCCCCCAAATATATATTTTTTCTAAATTTATTTCGGCAAACTTTTTTCCGCAAGAATACGTAATAAATACGAATAAAATATAAAAATATTCATGTAAATAAATAAAACTAATGTACGGTGGTTATACTTATATTAGGTTAAATAGTTAGTGAGTCAGAAGACGTTGTACAAACTCTGTCCTGTACAGCTTCAAAAAAAATGCTCGTCAGGAAACAAAAAATTTGCAAAATCAATAAAGATCGGATTTTTTCTCGAAATTTTATAAAATATCTCTCCCCCCCCCTCACCACCACACACACACACACACACACACACACAAATTACCAATCAGTAAGTTTCTATGCTTGTTAAAAGTTATATGTTTTTAGGCGAACTTTTTTCCTAAACTACAAAACGTGATGAAACCATTTCAAAGGTACTTTAATTCTGGTTAATTTATATAGGGTTTTCATGCATAAATAGGCCTTATACTAATTTAATCATATTGAAAGGAACATAACACTTAATTCATTCTACAAACAAATTGAAATTGCATTATGAGTGTAACGTTGATATTTGGTATATCGTAAATACCAACCTCGGCCGAACGAGCGTTTACTATTTGGGAATTATTATGTTATAATAATAATAAGCCTTTGACATCCTAGTCATACTTACAAAAATGTTATAAAGATTATTGTCATTTAGAATTTAGATAATGTTCTGATAATCACACTCGGGCAGGGATGGAGAATTCACACTGAATGTTAGAAACTTTTCCCTTATAAGCTATAATCCACATTAGATGTTATTTGTTTTTGTTGTTTTTGTTGTTGTTGTTGCTCTTTTTCTTCTTCTTCTTCTTCTTCTTCTTCTTATTATTATTATTATTATTATTATTATCATTATTATTACTTATTATTACTTATTATTACTTATTTATTTGCTTAGTTTTAGTTTAATATTTCTGACACGTGTGTTTGTGTACTACAGGTACCATGGATTCTCTCGACTCAAACATCATTCGCATGACTCAACCAAAGCCTTCCGCTCCGAAAAAGGTGTGTTGAATAACTCGATCAATTGTAAGTTAATTCTTCTATTAATTAACCTTTATAAAAAAGAGGAAAAAATGGCACTGGCACTGGAAATTAGTAATCGTTAATAATTGGGTTTTGTTTTGGAAATTTTAATAGTGTCACCAAAAAAGAATAAAATATCCAAACAAAAAACAATATTATACCAATTAGTAATTTTTTTATGCTTTTAAAAATTTTTTATATTTCTAAGCGAATTAATTATTAAAGTAATTTATTACGAAATTAATAAATACGTAGTACATAAATTGTTCAAAATTAAATTAAAAACTCCAAAATTTATGGACTACTTTATTATACGATATAATTGTTCAATAGAAATTACTGATTATGTCACTATTAAGAAATCAGATCTCAGAAGTGAAATTAGAAAAGTTTCAACAAAACCTTGAAATTTTTTACAACCTTAAAACAAACATAATATTATTAATGAAAAAAATCTTAATAAATTAAAAGATCAGGAAATTAGAAAATCAGTAAAAGGGTGTTAATAAATAATTTAGCATTTAGGAAGGCCAGAAAGTGGCTTAGCTAACGTTTAGTTGTTAAAAGATGGCTTAGTTTCAAGAATGTGCAAAGACTACAATACTAAGGTCGTTTGGTTAGAATGTAGTGCATCAGTGACCTTGAAAAGGAGGGAGATAAAGGGTAAAAGTGGGTATCATCTCGCTTCACTCCATATCTATTCTCATTCTAGGGGATTTCCTACTTCCATTATGAGTTTGGTTAAATTAGTTTAGGTTAGGTTAGTTAAAATGCAATTATATTACCTTAAATCTCTAATTCTTAGTTCGGGACATGATAATGGAAAATATATGAAGTGAGACATAAATGTCTTATTTGGCGAGTATGACGTCCTGCTTAATTGCATTGCCGCAATGCTTAGTCCCTCTTAATTAATAATGGCACTAAGTGCCACAGTATCAGTGCCGACAATGTAAAATAACACCACAAGCATAGAAATTATTATAAACTAGGAAATGCTATTCTCGTGGTGACGAGTCGCGTACGGGCACCTCGTTAGTACTTTGACTTTCTATGTAGATGGCAATGATGCTACGAGCTGCTCGTACATTTTACAGCACACAATAGAAAAACTGACTAAAAAACATAACCCGGATATAATTTTTTTTTTTAAATTAAATATTTTGCTTGCATAATCCTTAAAGCAAAAATCCAAACAAGAGAAATTCAAGGAGCATCTCCTACTTTCAAGTCTCCAACTTGACCTCAACCTTCAAAATTCGATTATGTAAATTTAGTTTTTACTAAATATAAATATTTTTTATATATTTATTGTGAATACGGTTGTTTAAAAAAGACTTATGTTTCAGCTGTGTAGCATTTTTAATAGAAAATAATAATTATTATTATTATTATTATTATTATTATTATTATTATTATTATTTATTATAATTTATTTATTATAATTTATCATTATAATTTATCATTATTATAAATAATAATATCTTGAGTTGTTCTGTCTCCTTTGTAACGGCAAAGGTCATGTGACGGAGGGGACCTACAGCTTTACATGGGCTCCGAGCCACGGGTCGTTACATCATCTACATCATTCATCCAATTACTGATCAATCCCAGCGTCGCTTAACTTTGCTGATCTAATGGGAAGTGATGTTGTCACGTGGTCGAGCCGTAGCCTCATTCACTCATTTATTCAATATAGTTACAATCATATTTGACTATTTCAAACTTAAGTTTTAATAATGTGGGTTACGTCGTGACCACGCCTTAACACCGTTTCTCGTTAGATCAGCGATGTTAAGCGTTGTTGGGTTTGTTCAGTATTTGGACTGGTGATCTTCCTCTCTGTTCAGACGATGTAGTTACATTTAGATGATACAAAATCCACGTAAAGCTGTTGGTCCCTTCCGTTACATGACGGTTGCCGTTACGAAGGGTGTCAAGCGACCCTAAACCTTAGAATTGTTCAGACGGTAATTTTCTTCAACATACAGGGTGTACATAAAGTCAGGATCTATTTTTGTGAAATAATTATTTTTTCTATTTTTCTTTTCAGAAGCCCTTATGAAAATAGAAGAGCGTGTGGCAATAGTAATTTGGCGAATCGAGGGAAAGAAATACAATGACATCAGAGAGAAGTTTAGAAGGAGATTTCATAAGCCGGGGCCAATAGACAAGACAATACGAAAATTGGTGAACAAATTTAAACGAACGGGATCTGTAAATGATGAAGCAAGATCAGGACGACCGTGTATGTCAGATCTTACCGTGAATGCAGTACGCGGAATTATCACTGAGGAGCCACGTACGTCCGTTCGTGCTGCATCACACAGACTCGGCCTCCCGACGTCATCTGTGCACAAAATTCTGAAAGTTAATTTGCAGAAGAAAAGCTATCATTTGCAGGTTTTACATGATTTACATGAGGAAGATTTCCCTCGACGAAGTGCTGTGTGTGCTGATCTCGTAGAACAAATCTGGAGTGATAATTTAATGGACAACATTCTCTTTAGTGATGAAGCCACTTTCCATACGTGTGGAAAAGTAAATCGCCATAACTGTCGAATTTGGGCAGATGAAAGACCGAATGATTTCGTCCAAAATTGGGAAAGAGACTCACCTAAAGTTAATGTCTGGATGGGTTTAACAAAATTTAAGGTTTATGGTCCTTTTTTCTTTGCTGAAGCTACAGTTACGGGGCTTATTTATCTGGACATGTTGCAGCAATTCCTTGAACCTCAGCTGATTGGGGATAGGATTGTTAGTACCGTCGTCTATCAACATGATGGTGCTCCTTGTCACTATGCCAAAATTGTTCAGGATTATCTAAATGGACGTTTTCCAAATCGCTGGATCGGACGCGGAAGCAACAAAAAACCTTGGCCAGCGAGATCACCAGATTTAACCCCTTTAGATTTCTTTGCATGGGGTTTTATCAAATCGCACGTCTATCAGACGAAGATTACGAGTCTTGAAAACTTACGTACACGTATACGAACTGCTGCAGATAACATAACCCCGCAAATGCTCCAGAATGTGTTTAGAAATGCTGCGGAACGATTTGAGCTGTGCAGGGATACTGATGGGCGTCACGTCGAATCCTTCTCTCAATTATTTAATAAATGTTACCACTTTATCATTTTATGATTGAATTCCATATAATTTCCAAGTGCTTCACAAAAATAGATCCTGACTTTATGTACACCCTGTACATAAAACTTGCCTTGTGTTACATCAATCAATTAATCAGTCAGGCAATCAATTCATCATTCAGTCAATTAATAAATATTTATTTCTAAAACAAATTATACAGGGTGATTCACTCGCTGGTTGCCCCAGAGTATCGTTAATACGATACTCTGGGCCTACCAACGAGTGAATCACCCTATACAATATTGCAATTTTCACTATGTTCCAATAATTTTAATTGGACTATTTATTTTATCTATTTTGGCCCTCGAGATTTAGGCTTTACAGGGCTCTCAAATTAATTAAGGACAAAATATATCACTTCATAGGTAGGTAGTTAGGATTAAGTATTACATAAATATCATAAGTAAAACGTATCATGAGAATACACAACCGAATTAATAGCTGGAAATGAGAAATTAATTGATTTGTTTATCATAATTTTATTCATTTTTAGTTTGTGGCATGTATCAAACAAAACCTTCTGCTCGTTTTAACCATTTTGGGAGTATTGTTGGGCATCGTAATTGGGTCAGTGGCCCGTATGTGGGACTACACCCCTGAAACTGTGATGCTGGTGGCTTTCCCTGGCGAAGTTATGATGAGAATGTTGAAGATGCTGATTTTACCTCTGATTATATCTTCAATCATAACAGGTAAGTGACTAAAGTATTTTTACAGTACATTTCATTTGGACTTCCTTTAAATTTTTCACTGAGGATACAATATACTTTAGTATATCCTCGTTAGAACCCTGTTGTACAGTACACTGTACAACTGTTTGAAAAAACACGCGTGTAATTCAAGTTACAAAGTTGTTTTTGTAAAAATAGTATATTGTACACTCAGTTCAAGAAGTCCTGTTATTAAAATTCATGTTTATTACGGATGAATATTGCAAAGAAACATGGAATTTCGCAACATGACTTTTTAAATCGATTGTAGCTGCAATCTGATGAAAATATAATACACTGCATATTATATATATATATAATATAAAGTGATATAAAGTGGCCGTACGAGTAGTTTGTCTAGCTAAGTATTTACCCATTTCAATATGTAATGTCTTAATTCATGTTATTGTACTGCACTGGTTCTTCGTGTTGATAATACCTTCACTTTCTGTTCACACTCTTTACCACCAGTTTTCATTTTTACCTGCAAGAATGCATACTGTTGCAGTCTTGGTTGGAATACATACATTTTACAATTTTAGTTGGAAAATGAATCCATATATATTTTTACAGTAGTAGTATAGTGGCAAAAAGGTAGACAGAAATGGATCGATTTCAGAATTTCCCCCTTGAGATCCTTATATCTGTTTATGAGTTATATCTATGGTAAAAGTTTGGCATGATGACGTAACGAGATCCTTTGTGTGTGTGTGTGTGTGTGTGTGTGTGTTGTGTGTGTGTGTGTGTGTGTTATAAAGCAAACCTTAAATTTTGACAGGTCTAGTTGAAAAAGGAATACATACTTTTTTGCAATCCTGGTTGGAAAAGGAATGCATACTTTTTACAATTCTGGTTGGAAGAGAAATGCCTATTTTTTGTTTTACAGTTCTGGCAGGAAAAAAGATGCATACTTTTAACAGTCTTTCAGCCCATCTAAATGTCATGTTGTTTACAGCTACACTAACTTATTTTACATACATGGGAAAGTTATTGTTTTAAAGTATCCTTTGAGATTTAATTGTTAATAGTGCTTAAACTCTGAAATATAAGCATTTCACTTTATAATGTAGTGATTTTCTGAAAATTAGAAGTAGTTCCACAGCATAATGGGTAGAAAATATATTGTTTATAATAAGTGATCAAAGATTAGCAACTTATTATGTTAACCACAAAAAAAATAACAGTCATGGGAGTATATATATATATATATATATATATATATATATATATACCGGGTTGCCCAGAAAAAAGTAAGCTATTGCTTTTAAGATTTTATTTCAGTTTTATTTTTGAAAAACCTGCAACAAAGATAAATAGAGTATATTAAAAACAAATATTATAAAGACATATAGAAGTGGTACATATAAAAGCAAATTATTTATTTAAATCGTTATAAAAGCAAGCAAATCTTGATAATAGTAAATATAATAGTTGATCAAAGCCATAGCTAACTTTTTTCTGGGCAACCCGGTATATATATATATATATATATATATATATATATATATATGCGCCTCGATGGTGTAGTGGTTAGCGTCGCTGACTACGAATCCATCGGCTCCGGGATCGAGACCCGTGACGTCAGACGGCGCGCAGCAAAACCAGCTGTTCATTCTTCCACACAATAAAAAAAAAGTGGTTGGTAGATAAATGGGTAACCTGGGTGGCCTAGTGGTTAAGACGCTGGGCTGCTGGTGGGGCGTGGTTCGGATTCCACGCTAAAAAAGCTTGACCTTCGTTAGAATGAACAATTCGGGTGGAAGCTAACCAAAGGTCACCGAAGGTATATATATATATATATATATCTTATCTGACAGCCTCTCACATGTTACGTGTGGTGATTCCTCACTTCACGCAGGTCAGGCTCCACCTCTCTCTCTCTCTCTTTCTCTCTCTCTTACTAATATATATATATATATATATATTAGTTAGAGAGAAAATTTATGATTTCCTGGAGACACGGGAAAGATTCAACGAAAATCAGCATGGATTCCGATCAGGTAGATCATGCCTATCACAACTAATAGAGCACTACAACAATATCCTAGATGCATTGGAAGGCAATGACAACTACGATGTTATATACACAGATTTTGCTAAAGCTTTCGATAAATGTGACCATGGTATAATAGGACATAAAATTAAAGACATGGAATAACAGGCAAAGTGGGAAAATGGATCTACAACTTCCTTAGTGATCGTCTGCAGGTCGTCAAAATTCAAGGTATATCATCATCAGAATCGGAAGCACGCAGCTCAGTACCACAAGGACAGTACTGGCCCCACTCCTGTTCATTATCATGCTAACAGACATAGACAGCGGAGTAAACAGCAATAGTATAGTAACATCCTTTGCAGACGATACAAAGATCAGCAGAAAAATCAGCGATGTACATGACGTGGAGGCCTTGCAGAGGGACACGAACAAAATATACAAATGGTCAGAAGACAACAACATGTCATTCAACGCCGAGAAATTTCAGCTCTTGAGATATGGTAGAAAAGAAGAACTTAAACAGACTGAATATTATGCTCCAGATAGACAGGAAATTCAGAGAAGCATGAAAGCGATTGATCTCGGATAATAATGACAGATGATGCGAAATTCGAAACACAAAATCAGATAGCGATAAATAAGCAAAAAGAGTCGCCGGACAGGTTCTAAGAACGTTCAAGAGAAGGGACAGGACAGTAATGATTCCCCTGCTAAAAACACTGATTATACCAAAACTTGAATACTGCTCAGTTTTGACGTCCCCATATAAAAAGGAAGAAACTAATAAACTAGAAGAAACGCAAAGGCATTTCACAGCCAAGATTGATGGCTGCAAAGAACTCAACTACTGGGAAAGACTACGTAAACTAAATCTGTACTCACTGGAAAGAAGAAGAGAGAGGTACATCATAATCTACATATGGAAAATGATCGAAAAACTGGTACCAAACCTAAAACTAACCCAATTACCATTCAAACAACACTGGAAAATAGGAAAGGCAGAATGTGTAGTGTTCCCAAATTAAAAGCACGACAAGGGACCTCCTCAACCCTGAAGGAAAATAGCTTGGTTGTCAGGGGGCCAAGACTTTTCAACCAGCTTCCTAAGGACCTCAGAAACGTAACGGGGGTCAAAGTTGAAGTCTTCAAGAAAAGACTGGATGCCTGGCTCAGGACAGTACCAGATGAGCCGGGCGTGCCTGGCTATGTACGGTGGAGAGCGCAAGAAAGTAACTCGCTCCTCCACCAGGCCAGACCTAGAGGCGGGGCCACCAGCTTGACCTCCGTGTGAAGAGAGACCAACACACGAAACAACATAAGGTTCATAAGGTAAGGTATATATATACAGTATATATACAAGTGTATATATAACACATTTCAAACTTTTTGTAGCTTCCCTTCATCGTCCTTTGTATCCCTTCGTGTGTCTTTGATGTTGTCTGAGATCTTCACATGATGAAAGAAGTTGAGATAAAGGTAACGATGATATGTATCTGCAAATCTCTTTAAAACCGTATAAGTACAGTTGCGTCATATGCGGTCAGAAGGTTGTATACATTTAACATAAGATAAATATTAATGAAAACTATGGAAACTTGTTTGATACGCATCACAGAATGACTTCGTATATGAAAATAACTTTACATTCATTTTTATATGAAATAGGTTTAGCTTCCTTAGATACAGGATCTTCTGGAAAAATGGGATCCCGAGCTCTCTTGTACTATTTTTCAACAACCATTTTTGCCGCAATTTTGGGGATCACCATGGTAACCAGTATTCATCCTGGTGATCCAGAAATTATGCCTCGAACTTCTCAGCCTCCTAAAAATAAAGTTGAACCTCAGATTCTGGACGCTCTTCTAGACATTGTGAGGTAATACAGCGATTTGTAAAGGAGAATAAAATGAGATCTATGTTTAACTATTCTCTACAAATAAGTCGATTAAATATTCCTAATTTAATTTTGATTAAAGATGTGTTTAATTACTTTTATAACACTGTTTTGATTAATGTTGGTTACATAGAAAATTAATGTTTTGATTAATGTTGGTTACATAGAAAATTACATTTTCAGAAATATGTTTCCAGACAATTTGATGAAGCCACTTTTCGTCTACCAAAACTGTTTACAATATTGTGAGTACTACATTATTACTGTAATGCGAACATTCATTGGTTTTTATGATGTAACAATTTTTTTATAATAAGTAATAACCAATAACCCATTCGCCTCAATAATTCAAGATCAATGATCCTGCCAGTGATGTAAACAAGTCGGGTGTTACAACAGAAGTTTCAGTAGGAGGGAAAAAGGAGCTAAAGTTCGAAAGAGCTCTTGTTTACTCTGAAGGAACAAATGTTATGGGTAGGCTCTTTAACCTTTTGTACTATTATGATTAATACGCTTAGTTTTACTCCAAAACCAGCAGATGACCAGGGCCCATAACCCAGTGGCTATAACACAGTTTCCCTATAAGCGACGAGGAAAAAAAAACACTGAGGTCGGGAGTTCGACTCCAGATGGTGCTGGTTAATAATAATCCATGAGTCAATCCAGTGGGTCGCATTATCTGGCCGGAGCGCTTTGCCAGTTTCTGGCACTGATTTATTAACCAGCAAAAACGGGCGGAGGGGGCATATTCCTTCACTGATCTTTCGGATTTGACATTACATCAACGAATTTACAATAAACTTTAGTCTGTGATGTAAAACAAACAGAAAACTCCATCTATGAGGCATAGATAAAGAAACCGGTAAATTAATTATTATTGTCTTATCATTTCATACATTATTTACTTGCAGGAATGATCATATTTTGCGTTGCTTTCGGAACAATAATAGGTCAAATGGAACACAGTAAACTCATGGTTGATTTCTTCACAATACTCAACGATGTTGTGATGAAAATGGTTGAAATAATAATGTGGTAAGTTGTTCAACAAATTGTTGTGGTAAGTTGTTCAACAAAGTTGTTCACACTACTTTAGTATTAGAGATAAGTACAACTCACAGATGCAAAATAGAATATACAATTGCTAATTATTAATTCGCTAAGATAAAACACCGAGCTGTTCATCTGAAGGTCTTAGATTCGAAACCCGGCTCGGACTTCAAATTTCTGTGGGTATGATGCTTCTCTGGGTCTCCCTTTGAAGAGGGGTAGCGGTTCGGATGCCCTCAGTAATATAATCTATAGTTGTTCCGAAAGAGGTTAAACAACCCCAAACCTTATTAATATTATTATTATTAATATATTATTATTATTATTATTATTATTATTATTATTATTATTATTAATATTTGCAGGTATTCTCCATTTGGAATAATGTGTTTAGTTATTGGTCAAATCATGGGCATCAAAGACCTGAAAGACACTGCTCAAATGCTTGGCATGTACATGCTGACCGTCATATGTGGGTTGACCATTCATGCCCTGGTAACTCTTCCTAGTATTTATTTCTTAATAACACGGAAGAATCCAGCGATCTTTTTCCGCGGAATGCTCCAGGCGTGGATTACTGCTCTCGGGACCGGATCAAGGTGAAGTTTGAAGTTCATATTTCAATTATAGCTTTATATTTCACTTATAGCTGTAGGCAGTAAAGATTCCGATGAGAAAATTTTAAATTATTTGGTTCTTGTCAGAATTAAGTTCCAAATTGGGGACCGCATAGACCAGGGGTGACAAACCTTTTTACAGTCGCGTGCCAAAAAAAAACCATGTCAACCATAAAAAAAAAATTCGCATGCCCAACAAAGTTTATATATATATATATTACACCAAATTATAAACATTAAGTCTATTATGTTATATTCATTCTTTGGATAACAATTTCTATGCTTAGGCGTGCCAGGCAAATTTGATAGGGGCCATAGGTTCACCACCACTGACATAGACACCCACTGGGAACTTGCTGACTTTCGTTTTGAACCTATATACCTTATAAAAACTATACCAAAATTGAACCTATAGAATCAGTGTTAGGAAACTCTTTAGTAACTGGAACGTTAAAGTTAAAAAAGAGCCAAGTTAGGAGCTTCAACTTAACTGAATTTTTTAGGAACTTTATTGCTTACGATGTACAGGGTGTCCCAGAAGTCTGAACTCATAGGGAAAATAGACATCATATTTTTAAAGTGAAATAAACGCATTTCTAATATCAGTTTTACATATTTCAGGAAATACTGATGGTTCAGTATACCAATGAAGAAAAAGTGAAACTGGTATTGCTACATGTTTGCGGAAAAGCCAGAGGGAGGTATGTTCATGAAATAACTGACATGCCTCCCTCTGGCTTTTTTCGGAAACATGCAGTAATACCAGTTCCACCTTCTCTTGATTGGTATAGTGAACCATCAGGGTATTTTCTTTCCTGAAATATGTAAAATTGACATTAGAAATGTGTTTGTTTCACTTTAAAAATATAATGCCTATTTTCCCTATAAGTCTAGACTTCTGGAACACCCTGTACATAGTTCATTATTTTTAATACACTTAACTTTTTTCATTTGTTACTCGTAGTTCTGTCACTTTACCAATCACCTTCCGTTGCCTAGAAGAAAACAATAAAGTAGACAAAAGGGTCACCCGGTTTGTTCTACCCGTGGGAGCAACTGTCAATATGGATGGCACAGCTTTGTACGAAGCGGTTGGCTCCATTTTCATAGCTCAGATGTATAACATTCACCTCGGTCCTGGTGAGCTATTAACTGTAAGGTAAGCATATTATTGAGTAAGAAAAGAAAGACTTCGCACTAAAATTACTTTATCGGTAATATTGATGTATTACACACCCACTCTCTTATTCATAAAATTTATAACCTTTAAGAAGCACTCCTTTTAACAGAATGTAAGTTACAGTAAACATTATGGCACTTACATGATGTGACTTAATGGCACTGGAATTTAAATATTAGTGATCTAAAACCGTATGAACAATGTCTGTTCCTTAGCCTAACTTCAACACTGGCAAGTATCGGAGCTGCAAGTATTCCATCGGCAGGATTAGTAACTATGCTTCTCGTTCTAACAGCACTTGGCCTGCCCACTGAAAACGTATCTTTAATATTTGCTGTGGATTGGATTCTGTAAGTATTTGTTCGGGTTACGACGATATCAATGTTATTATAAATGGAAAATCTATTATTATTTCATTCCAGACTGTGTTCAGCGAATATATTATTTCTATTATTGACATAAACTACTGATATTCTTTTTACTGAACAGTAAAAGAATATATTCATAAAGATTAACTTAGAGGTAAATATCACCTAATAAAAAATAAAACATAAACTTTTAATGGCTTAGAAGATACGATGTCTAACTTCACAAAAAATGTTCACTTGACAAAAGACTGAAAAAAATGGGAATTTTAACCAGATAATATTATGAAAATAGAAAGGTCATGAAGGTCATAAATTAGGCCATTAACTGATAATACTTTTATGTAATGACAAAACTTTATGCATTTTCAAATAGGTCCATTTAAGGAAAAAATATTGTAAAATCTTGACCTTTATCTTCTTATGAGGAAAGCTGAACACATTTTCTGAAGCAGTAGTTCCCAAACGTTTTGAGTCATTACCCCATTTTCACATGGATACCTTCATAATGACCCCCATCCTACCTGTACCCCACGTAAAGTCAGTCCCAGTGTTGGCATGTCGTTTATTTATGCACTTTCTGTACTTTAGAAGTACTTGCAGAGTACCAAATTACCCCAATGAAAAAGCCAAATTATCCCAATAGGGTAATTTGCCCATAGTTTGGGAAACGCTGTATAACACTGTATGTCAGAAATTAAGTTCAACTTCATTGCTTTCCACTTCAGTGACCGAGTCAGAACTTCGATAAACGTGCTCGGGGACGCTTTTGGTGCTGGGATCGTTGCCCATTTGTGCCGGGAAGAATTATCCCGAATAGAGACCATCCAAGAGGAGGAGTCGCTAGAAAAACGAGCCACGGGCGATGTCCCACAAAGGCCCAGAAGCTTGGTGGATATGCATTCCTCTTCCTTCTCCAGGAGAAATCGATCCCTGAAATTTGATAAGACTGAGACAGGTGACAACGGCAGTCTTCCTTCAATGACACCTGTCTTAAAGGACACCGAGACCCAAATTTAAAGACTGTCTTCAAAACCCCTAGAAAAAAAAACTATTGTAGGGATGATTTAAATTTCAAGTTTATCGAAATTAAATTTTAAATTTTAATTTTACTTAAATTTTAAGTTTATGGAAATTAAATTGAAAATTTTAATTTGACTTAAATTTTAAGTTTATGGAAATTATATTTTAAATTTTAATTTAACCTAAATTTTAAATTTATGGAAATTAAATTTAAAATTTTAAGTCTATGGATATTAAATTTAAAATTTAAATTTGACTTAAATTTTAAATTTATAGAAATTAAATTTTAAATTTTAATTTTAGGGGAATTTTTTTTTTATTTTCTGTTAATATAATATATATATATATATATATATATATATATATATATAATATTATATATATATATATATTATAGTAATAGTATTAGAAATATATAACACTAATATCAAATAATGCTGTACTGATACAATGGCAGTACAATGGCAATAATATTCCCATAGAACAAATAAGGAAGAAAGTTTGTAAAGAATATAAACTATAAATACTTCCATTAGAGTCAGTGTTAAATATATATATATATATATATATATATATATATATATATATACTTTAGAAATAGTAAATGATGTACCCGAAAAAAAAAACTTCCCTGAAATTTAACTATATATATATACAGGGTGTCCCAAAGTCCAGTTTCATAGGAAAATTTATTTTAAATTTACAACAGTAATATATTAAACCTAAAACAAATGTTCAAATTGATATCTTGTTTTGGGGCCCTTTTTTTTTATTGCAGGTAGAACAACACTCAATGGCTAATATGGAAGTGCGTTACACTCGTGAGGAAAAGGTCCCCCCCCCTCTCTCTCTCTCTCTCTCTCTCTCTCTCTCTCTCTCTCTCTCTCTCTCTCTCTCTCTCTCTCTCTCTCTCTCTCTCTATATATATATATATATATATATTATATATATATATATATATATATATATATATTAGTCTTGTTCTGATTATAAAATAAAATTTGTAAGACATGATAAATTATACCCTATACTCTATGTTAAATTTTTTATTAGCAGAGATGTTAAATGAACAAATTTTATCTATTTCGATATATATAAACTCGTATGTAATCTAGGATTAAATGTACCTTATTTGTTATTGGTCATCTCTCGTGTCTAATAATTAATGATTTCTTTGTATAATATTGGTATCATACCTTCAATGATGACTTGGATTTGTTTAATAATGATGATAATAATGATAATAATAATAATAATAATAATAATGATAATAATACATACCCTAATTAATAATTGTTATTCATAATTTATGTATTATTGATAATAACTATCCATTTTAATTTTAATTAAGAGCCCAGTAAAGCCTTAAGCTTAAGGACCAAATTAAATTAAATAAATAGTCCAATGTACGCAATTATTTATATTAAAAGGAAAACAAAAATTGTAAAATTAATGTATTTATTTTATCAATAAAGATTAATTCAATTAAAATCAAAATTCATTTCAAACTTAAGCGTTGAAGTTACAAAAATTAAATTTTTTTTTTTTTTTTATATATATTTTTTAGCGTATTTGATATTCATTTGTTTTTAAAGTTATACGATAATACGATGCTTTGTAACTGCCGAGAACCACAATCTAACAATATTCCAGCTTGACGTTTGACAAATGAAAGTTCCTCACCACAATTTTCTCTCTCTCTCTCTCTCTCTCTCTCTCTCTCTCTCTCTCTCTCTCTCTCTCTCTTTCTCTCTCTCTGTCCTACTTCCTCAAGCACTCACATGAAGTGAAAATTTAGATATGTTGACATAAAGTAAAATTCAGCCTTCATCGGATCAGGATATAAGATATGTATGTATACGTACAATTACAGAAAAGAAGTTTTTAAGAGCATAAAAAATTACTAATTGGTGATATATATATATATATATACACAGGGCGTCCCAAAAATATGTATACACACTTTAAATACTTATAAAGGCAGTGTTTATTAAAATACATTTCATTTTCAAAATGTAATAGAATCTACAGACATTATTTAATTGTTTTGTCAACGCCTGTTTTCAAACTGACGTCCGTTCTGGTCCAGGCACTGCTGATAACGCGAAGCAATGGAATCGAAAACATCACGAAACATTTCGTTTGGTATTTGTGTGCATTCTCGTTCAATGGCTGCTCTCAATTCAGCGACTGTTGCAGGTTTTATAGCGTAGACTTTGTCTTTTAAGTATCCCCATAAAAAAAGTCTAGTGGTGTGAGGTCTGGTGAACGCGGAGGGTATTCTACGAAACCCCTTCGTCCAATCCACATCCACATCGTGCCAAGTACCACTCGCAATACTCCACCCTTCGGTCCGGATCATCTTCATTAATAGCATGGACTAATCTTGGAATGTAACTTTTCCATTGACAGCGCTTCAAAATGCGTTGGACAGACGATTCTGAAATTCCTACCTCACGACTCGCTTGCCGCACAGATTTTCTTGGACTTTGGTGATACGTTTCCAGTACTCTTTCTTGCTTTGTGGGGCTTGTCGATGTCCGTGGTCTTCCGGAACGCTTCTTGTGGACATTCTGAACAGTTCCATCGGCTTCAAACTTATCTCTAATTCGAGTGATGGTAAGTCGCGTTGGTGGATCTGTTTGAAACTCCCTCCTAAACTGTCTTTGCACTTCAACTGCGTTTTCACACTTCCAGTAGCATTTTAGAATGAATTTCCTTTGTTCAAAGCTTAGTCTGACTGCCATTATTAATTCTAATGGGTTTAACTTGGAAAGAAAGAAACATCAATTGAGCTATCAGCTGTTAAAGTGTGTATACATTTTTTTGGGACGCCCTGTGTGTATATATATATATATATATATATATATATATATATATATATAACCTTTGGTTAGCTTCCGCCCGAATTGTTCATTCTGACGAAGGTCAAGCTTTTCACTCCACCTTAGACCTACAGTTTAACGTGGAATCCGAACCACGCCCCACCAGCAGCCCAGCGTCTTAACCACAAGACCACCCAGGGTACCCATTTATCTACCAACCACTTTCTTTATTGTGTGGAAGGATGAACAGCTGGGTTTTGCTGCGCGCCGGCTGCAGTCACCAGGTCTCGAACCCGGGCCCGATGGATTCGTAGTCAGCGACGTTAGCCACTACATCACCGAGGCGCATTATATATAGTGGGAAAATGGATCTACAACTTCCTCAGAGAACGTCTACAGGTCGTCAAAATCGGACGTACGCAGCTCAGTACCACAAGGGACAGTACTGGCCCCACTCCTGTTCATTATCATGCTAACAGACATAGACAGCGGACTAAACAGCAACAGTATAGTAACATCCTTTGCAGACGATACAAAGATCAGCAGAAAAAATCAGCGATGTAAATGAAGTGGAGGCCTTGCAGCAGAGGGACACGAACAAAAAAATATACAAATGGTCAGAAGACAACATGACATTTAACACCAAGAAATTTCAGCTCTTGACATATGGTAGAAAGAGGAACTTAAACAGACTACATATTATGCTCCAGATAGACATTAAATTCAGAGAAGCACGAAAGCGATTGATCTCGGGATAATAATGACAGATGATGCGAAATTCGAAACACAAAATCAGATAGTGATAATTAAAGCAAAACGAGTCGCGGGACAAGTACTAAGAACGTTCAAAAGAAGGGGCAGGAGAGTAATGATTCCCCTGCTAAAAACCCTGATTATACCAAAACTTGAATACTGCTCAGTTTTGACTTTCCCATATAAAAAGGAAGAAACTAATAAACTAGAAGAAACGCAGAGACATTTCACAGCCAAAACTGTACACCATAATCTACATATGGAAAGTGATCGAAAAACTGGTACCAAACCTCAAACTAAACCCAATTATCATTCAAACAACACTGGAAAATAGGAAAGGCAGAAGGTGTAGTGTTCCCAAATTAAAGGCCCGGCAAGGGACCTCCTCAACACTGAAGGAAAATAGCTTGGTTGTCAGGGGCCCAAGACTTTTTAACCAGCTTCCAAAGGACCTCAGAAACGTTACAGGGGTCAAAGTTGAAGTCTTCAAGAGAAGACTAGATGCCTGGCTCAGGACGGTACCAGACGAGCCGGGTGTACATGACTATGTACAGTGGAGAGCGCAATAAAGCAACTCACTCTTCCACCAAGCCAGACCTAGAGGCGGGGCCACCAGCTTGACCTTCGTGTGAAGAGAGACCAACGCACAGAACAGCAACAAGGTTAACAAGATATATATATTATATATATAATATATATATATATATATATGTGTGTGTGTGTGTGTGTGTGTGTGTGTATATATATATATATATATTTTTTTTTTTTTTTTTTTTTTGGTCGTGATGCGTTAGATTGGAAAAATCGGAAAAATCCTTGAAATGAAAAAGTCATACAGCAGAATACGTATAGTTTAGTGGTACATGGTATGCGTTGGTTTAATGTCATGCCAGTAATACATGAGGCGTGCGAATGTGTAAACGCGCCTTTTTTTTTTATCGGGTGCTATAGCGCATGCGCCAAAATTTAATTTATATCCCAAAATGTGTTCGTTTCATATCATTGCCTTTGCATCAAAATGTACTTTTCGATTGTTCGACTAACCTAACCTAACCTAACCTTTTCTTATATCGAAGTAAAATGTTAAGATCATCTGAAGATCAGGGCCCCTATGTATTCTTGGTTTTTGCTTTACAGTACCAAATATAATAATAAATTAAATTGAATGCCCGGTTAGGTCAACTGTACGCCCCTGACGATTGGTTAGGTTAAGTCGTGATATTTTCGTTAATTTTAACGAAGATATCATTTTGGAATTGAGGCTGGGAGCCTTGATCTTCAGGTGATCGAAATGATATAATCTTTCCTTTGGCATAAAACAAAACGATAAGAAAGGAACACATTTTGACGCATGAGTTAAATTTTGGCGTAAACGTTCTAGACAGATTTATCCTCATAAGCACCGAATACATTTTTTAAATGATTAAATTCAGAGAAAAATTTATTAAAATTATCAATATATTGATCATTTTAATACAGGGTGTCTCAAAAGTCACTATCTATTTTGAAAAATAATGGGAATTACGAAAAACTGGTCATGAAAAATATATTTATTTCAAAGTAAGTGCCACAAAGAATTAGTGCTATTTATTTATCTGTCTCCACATGGCGACCATCAGTGTCTCTACAGAGCTCAAAGCGATAAGTTGTTTCCCGGAACACACTTTCCAGCATTTGAGGTGTTATTTTCTGAACTGCATCGGTAATACGATTTCGAAGTTCGGCTACATCACTAATTCTTCTACCAGTGTACACCTCAGACTTAATGAAATCCCAGGCGAAAAAATCTAATGGTGTTAAATCGGGTGAACGTGCTGCCCATGGTTGTGTTCCTCCACGACCAATCCAGCGACCGGGGAAGCGTCTGTCAAGATAATCACGTACAATTATTGCATAATGGCACGGTGCTCCATCCTGCTGAAAAACTACTGTGTCAAGAATGCCATCTGTAAGAAGTTGAGGTTCGAGGAATTGTTCAAGCATGTCAAGATAATAAACCAATTAACTTTTTTTAAATATACAAATTTGCACCAGAAGTACATATCTTTATGCCAGCATAGCATTTTTAAAAAAAACATCTAATGTCACCGAAATAGATAGTGACTTTTGAGACACCCTGTATAAAACATGGAACTTCCCAACTTGATTTTATGACTAACTTTTAGCTGTGCTACTATAGTGTGCGGTGTACAAAGATATCTTTAGTCTACAAAAGAATTTGCGCTGAAGTGACCTGACCTGACTTGAATTTGTGCTGACCTGACCTGACCTGAAATGACTTGACTTTATCTTTGGGGACGAATTGTGATATTTTCGTTAGTTTTAACGAAAATATCGCAACTTAACCTAACCAATTGTCAAGGGCATACAGTTGACCTAACCGGGCATTATATCCCATAGAATGAATTGTTTGTTTTATTTGTCCTTTAAATTTTTTGTTTTAATGTAAGTGAATTTGTAAATTTGTTGTAGACTGCACGCTATAGTGTAAATATCTTTGTAGACCGCACGCTATTGTAGTACCCTTTTAGCTATCAAAATCTTCTGTCTTCCGGAATTATTTACGCCTGTTTGAGTTGCCTGAGGCATGACGCTTTTTATTCAATACTTGTTTTAAGTTTGACTCCCACTTTTAGTTCCTGCCCACCGCCCGAAAGAAGAGGGAAGACTCTCTCGAAAAGCTTCACGGATTTCAGTGTTTTTTTACTTTAATAATTGGGGAGTTTAAATGCTTTGCTTAATATTTTACACGGTCATTGTGTTTTTAATATATAATAATATATATATATATATATATATATATATATATATATATATATATATTTTATACAAGTTATACAAGGGGCGATCAGAAAATAAGTTTACACGGCGTATAATTTCGTAACTAAAGAACCTACATTGATTATGTTTGTATCAGGTGAATGCGTTAATCATTGTTGGCAACACTGCACATTGATTTGGCTGCCACCTACCGTACATTGGTTATATGAGTCAGTTGAACATGGCGGCTAGACTGGAACAATGTCCTGCCCTACGGGGCAGTCCAGGACGTTTACATTTAATGGCCGCTCGTAAACGTTCCAGTGTTGAACAATATGCAGCTGCATTGACTGTTGTGCCTTTTTGCATGAAGTCTGCGAGCAAAACGCCTTTGTGGTCCCAAAACACGGTAACCATCACTTTGCCAGCGGACCTCACAATCTTGAACTTCTTTGGTCGCGGGGACCCAGGGTGTTTCCATTCCATGCTGGCACGTTTTGTTTCCGGAGTACGGTGATGAACCCATGTCTCGTCTCCTGTGACAATGCGCTCGAGAAATTCTTGACCACTGACAGACTCGGAATATCGTTGCAGAAATGACAGGGCACTGTTCCAGTCGAGCCGCCATGTTCATGCTCTAGTTACACTATGCAATAGTAACACTCACACAAAATTTTGAGCAAATTGGAGCAGATTTAGAGGTCGCTACAAATTGAACATTTTTCGTACTAAAATTATATTGATTTGGGGTACATACAATATATATATATATATATATATATATATATATATATATATATATATATATATATATATATATATATATATTAATCTAGGTTACGAGAGATAGCTGCAAAGGATACATAATATACAAAATTATACATGTACAAAACCCACATATTAATTCGTCTTGGGTTGAGTGACTTTGAATCAAGCACTGACTTGATTCACCCTGAGTTTGCAAATTTTGACAAGCAAAGGCTTGAAATGTGGGGCCTCTTAATGCAGTGTGTAGTAGGCAGCTGATAAAGCAGAAATAAACTTCGTATATTTTTGGTAAGTAAAAATCTCATTAAATATATAATATGTATATATATAAATGTTGACTATTCATATTATGAATTATTTTAGAATATTTAGGAGCTACAAAGCTGCTACATGCATATATATTGAAATGTATGTAAACTATAAATTAGTGTATATATTAAATATTCTTTGCATATAATTACACATGTATAAAATATATGTAGCATATCCATATATAATATAGTCATATTATGTACATTATACAATAAATATACATATGAATGGACGGAGCCGCGTCTAAAATGAGGGTCTTTTTAGATGAGGTTCTTTTCTTTTCATTTACATACCTCATTGTAGGAAAGAGACTGATAAATTATAAGTTATTTATTATACAGTTATTAGTGGTGCACCGATTAATCGGTATCGGCACCTTTCATGCCGCTTAATTGGCAAAATGCCGATCAATCGCCATTTTACCGATTAATCGGCCATGCAAGGTATTTCCCTAATATCGGCATGGCCGATTAATCGGCATGCCAGGTGCCGATACCGATTAATCGGTGCACCACTAATAGTTATAAATGTAAATTATTAAAATATTGATTTGTTTTCTGTTTGTTACAGTCACTCATCGCCATGGTGAACGCCAAACGGCCGACCCGAAGTTCTGCCAGTACCTGGCTCATTGGAAAACCTACAAAAGATCTTCTAACCTCGTGATTACCTTCAAAGCGTGAAGTGTTAAGCAAGTTCTTATTTCATCACATCGAGGAAAAACGAACAGTCACTGCAAGTTTGAAAGAGACTGTCTCTGCTGTTCTTTATATTTGGAATAAAGCAAGGATTCCAACTCAAAGATAGGACAATGCTCAGAGGAAACTGAGAAAACTATTTGAACAATATTGCGCTCTAAAGAAAAATAGGAAGTCATCCTCAGAAAGCATACAAATGAATGTGGTAGTATTCAATGCTGATCTTGAAAACATTTTTTGTCACCAGAGCAGATGCCTTAAAGATAATGACTAACGAAGATGACAAAGAATTCCTTATCAAGCAGAGAGAAGATCGTTCCTGCACCAGTTTAGCCTTGGCTAAAAAGGAAGATCAAAAGAGGCAACGAGAAGAATCTGAATATAATAGAAAAAGGCGCAGCGACGATGAAAAACAAAAGAAATATCAACTTATGGCATCTGACAAAGTGATAACTGATGTGGATTCTTCCTCCTCGTCCACGGATTCTGATGCATCGTGTCGTCCATCTACATCATCATCGAACCCTCCTCCCAAATGCAAGAAAACATTCATTTCAGATGAGGTTGCCCGAGCACTCGACCGTGTTAATCTAAGCGATCGCAATGCAGCCTTTGTTATTGCAGCGTCAGCTAAGTCTCTTGGCTATGATCTGGGCTCAATGTCTTCGTCGATCTCGAATTAAAGCTCGTGAAACTATCGCAACTGCTGAAAAATCAAGCTTTTCTCCTGACACTCCGCTTCTGCTTCACTGGGATGGGAAAATGCTTCCTGATATAACAGGGGTACATGAAAATGTGGACCGCATCGCAATCGTTGTTTCAAGATGAGGAGAAGATAAACTACTTGGTGTTCCATTTATTCCTCACGGAACGGGACAAGCACAAGCTGATGTCTGCCTCAGGATGTTGGATGAGTGGGGTTTGAGAAACCAGTTACAGGGGCTTGTATTTGATACAACAGCATCAAATACTGGGCTGATGTCTGGAGCTTGTACCCTGATAGAGAGAGCTGTAGGTTGTTCTCTAACATGGATAGCATGTCGTCATCATGTGTATGAAGTCGTTTTGGCTACGTATTTTCTAGTATTCCTGAACCTTCGAAATGACCACAAGTCTCATTGTTTAAGCGATTCATGGCACAATGGTCAGTTATCAATAAAGAAAACTTTATATCAGCAGGAATGGAACTTTTTGAAGGAAACTTGTGGGAACTTTGTCAAGAGATGATACAGTACCCCTCCGACGCTCTTCAGAACAGCAACTTCTCAAGAGATGACTACAGTGAATTCCTCCAGCTTTCTCTAATTTTCCTGGGAGGAAGTTTGCCTAAGAAGTACAACATCAGAGCTCCAGGAGCTCTTCATCAGGATCGCTGGATGGCAAAAGCTACCTACGCTTTGAAGATCTTTCTCTTCCAGGAGCAAATGAAACTTACTGCTCATGAAAAAAAGGGTCTGAAAGAGTTTTGTCTCTTTGTGGCACTTGTTTATAGTAAATATTGGCATGAAGCACCCTTGGCAGTGAGGGCCTCTAGAAACGACCTAGCTTTTCTAACAGTTATGGAGACTTATCCAAACAAGGTTTTGGCCGAAATTGCACTCAAGGCATTTAAGACACATCTCTGGTACTTCTCGGAAGAGCTGATTGGACTCTCACTTTTTGACGATGGGTTGGACAGCAAAGTAAAATAAAATATGATTAAAAAATTATCTCATCCTGCAAAAGCGAAAGGTCTGAAGCGCCTCGATTCAAAGCTGTTCTAAACAGCAAACCCATTGGAAACTTACGTCAGCGAGAAGACGGCTCAACTCTTCGATGTACTGGATAAAAACGGAAAGAAGATTACTCAAGAGTTTCTTTCAAAACCACCAAGTGATTGGCCAAGTAACGACAACTACAAGTTGTCGAAAGAAAGAGTATTGAAGATGAAAGTTGTCAATGACTCTGCAGAGAAAGCGATTGCTCTTATTCAACGGTACAGTACAACGCTTACCAAAGATGAGCAGCAGAAACAATTTCTTCTCCGCATTGTTGAGACCCATCGACGAACATTTCTCACCCCCTCTAAAGCGTCTTTACAGAATTAAAAGCCATTTGCATGTTCTTTTGTCAAATTTCGTTATTTTTTTCATTTAAGAGAAAATTATTCATTTTGTAGCGACCTCTAAATATTGTTGGAATGAGCTTATTTTTTGTAGAAATTATCCTTTTATGATTTCAAATCAGGGCAGCCTTGAGGAAGTACAAAAATAAAACTTTTATTTCTTGGACCACCCTAATAGTATATATATATATATATATATGTAAAATATCAACTTTTAGGACACATACCGTTTATAGATTTCACTGTTTCACAAAGCACCACTCCACCCAGACACACTTTCAGATACAAGCAGCACCATTGGCAAATACATAGATTGTCAACGTAATAACGGGACTTCCGTACGTAGTTAGTCATCACTAGAAGCAACATTGTTTTGAATTATCATAATCCAGTGAGTGGTCCACTCATAATCTTTTTGTTCGTATCGCAGACACTTCTGACTTTATAGGTCTGAGTGCATGGATCGTCAGGAGCCAGGTTTGTGTTTCTTCCCCGAGGAAATACAAATGTCAAATGTACATGTTTTAATCACAAATACATTGATATTACCTCAGATATGCTCGCGTTAATACATCCTACAGAAGAATATCATAACGAATAAAAGAAAAATCCTGGTCGCACTAATGATTGAGGAGGGGCTAGAATCTGGCACAGCGCTCAGGCTAACTATCACGACCCATTGCGCGAACTCCCAGATTATTGTTAACCAGCACTAACGGAAGTCGAACAACACCCCCCCTCCACCCCATTTATAATATTTTCACTTCGCTTTAAGTAAAACGATATCACCTATTGAGCACGGGAACTGGTTCTTAGTCGGAATAAAAGGATTCCAACCGGCGCCTCTAACTGATGCCCGAATTTTATATATACGTATATATATATATATCGAGGTGATATCGACACATCTAATTCACGAAGTGTCCTTTACGATCAACCTTTCATTTACGTAATCTTTTACTGCCTATTCAATTCATTCAAATGACGGTAAATGACTTCCTGTAAATGATTTCCTTCTATACTTACAGTGTAAATTCTCAATACAGGTAAACCAAAAAAAATTAAAGAGAGATTATAAAGTAAAAAACTATTACGCATTTAATGTGTTCTAATTATGATGTCATACTATCATATATATATATATATATATATATATATATATATATATATATATATATATATTTTTATATACATATGGTGATAATGATAATGATATGTTTTATCGGCAGGATATAAATCCCATAATATATTGCAATATTCTTGAATGCAATAAGCGATAGGATAAATCAAAGAATAATATATTTAAAAACAAACAAACAAAAAATTATGATAAAGAAAGATAAAATAAGAGTTAATGAAACAAGTATAAAACTAAACGTATCCACTGATAAGACGATAATGATAATAATGCTGTTAATTGGTAAGAGAGAGAGTTCACCTCCAACCTCAAAAAAAAGGTACAGTAGCCATCAAGGTAATCAACAATACAACTAATTAAACAAACAATGATACACGTAAGGAGACAAGAAATAATAATAATAATAGCAAAAAATAGTAATAGCTGTTTTATAAAAATAAAAAGTACATGTAATGGAGTGGTTCTGAACGTGGGGTACGCGAAGGAATCTAAGGGGGTACACGACGTGGTCCTGAAAATATAACCCTTCTAATCTCATAAACGATCAACAAACGACCACGAGTCACATGGTCGTAAAGAAAGTAAAAATCCTCTCTCTCTCTCTCTCTCTCTCTCTCTCTCTCTCTCTCTCTCTCTCTCTCAAAAATCCAGAAAATCCCTTAAAAGAGTTCAAGGGGTACAGAAGAAGAAAAAGTTTCAGAACCGCTGATTGTAATGGGATGGCCAATGCGGGAGTTAAGTGGAACTATAGACACAAACTTGCATACCAAGAGGTCCACAGTCTAGAACCACGCTTCTCAAACTAGGGGTCGCGTAAATATTATTGGGGGTCGCAGAAACATTTGAAAATATTATTTTTTTCATAAATATACAGTGTTAGTACCTATTGCTTTTATGACATTGAGTGAAGGGTCGCGAAAAAATTTGTCTGATCCAAAGGGGTCGCAAATGAAAAAAGTTTGAGAAGCCCTGGTCTAGAAGACATAAAGTAGGACTGATGTATAGCTTCGACAGTTGGATTGTCTGAGTTTTTAATTCTTTGCATTAGTAGACCAATGTTTCCCAACCTTTTTTTAACCATCGCCCCCTAACGGTTGTTTTTTTAAACAAAATCTTAAAATTGCCCCCTTCCAACAGAAAATTAAAACAATGAAATATTTTCTACTTAAATTTCTTTTCCGGGATAACAAAGCACCGGATAATTCAACACAAACTAATATAAAAAAATTATTTAACATTTCCTTCTTGATTTATGAGGGTTTCTGAGCACCAGACGGTAAGAACACGCTTTATTTAGGGAAATGGGAAGAAAACAAAGCAAAAATTCTTATATCATCATGATGTACTATAGTCACCATTTAATTTTTCGCCCCCAAAAATCTATTTTCGGCCACAAGGAGGCGATATCGCCCCGTTGGGAAACACTGCATTAGACTGTATTGGACATCTTGTTACAGTAGAGAGGCTCGGAACATTGCGGTTAGCAAACATTTGAGAGGCTGAACATCTTGAAGGTAACTTATGTAGAAGTCTATAGGATCTGTTGTAAAGCAAATTGAGAGTTTGCAGGAGCCTTTTTTATAATTAACTCAGAGTTGCTACCCATAAATATTAGTACAGAAAGTACGAAAAAGAGTGTCTTGAGCTTCGCTTGTACAGAATTTGAAGTTTCTTGTAATCATGTACTGTAAATAACTAAATAAAAAAAAACCCAGATTGCTTTCTTTACTTGAAATTTTGAAATTTATATTATTATTATGTGTGTGTGTGTGTGTGTGTGTGTGTGTTTAGTGGTTTCTTTTTAATAAAAGAACGATGAACAAGTGTGATACACAAGCAAAGACGTGAAGAAAACAAAATTAACAAAATTATTAACAAAATCATTAACTTACAATGGGTAAATAATATTTTGTAACTCATTAAGAAATCCATTCATATCAGACCAGAAATCGATCACAGCATGTTAGTCCTCAATTTAGATTGTCTTCATCTAAAAAATTACCCATTTTTATTGGATTGAAACAACTGAATAATTTAAATGCTGATATGAAAATGAAAATGAAAATGAAAAGGTTTATTGGCAGACTATAGTCCATATGACAAATATTATTAATACAATGACAGTTCATATACTAAGGATAGAAATACTGGGTGATCCAGATAAATGGGACCCATAAAAAAAGCCAAATATTCTTAATATTTAATTCCTTTCATAAAAACTATATATCATTCGAAAGAGTAGAGTTACAAGTTTATTATGAAATATTTATTTTTTTAAAATGACTCCTTTCAAATGTGCTCCATTAGTTGCCAAGCATTCCAGTGCTCTCGCTTGTAAGTTCTGCATCACTTTTGCAAGAGTATGCGGTGGTATGGCCTGTATCTCATTTGTGATGGCGGCCTTCAATTCTTGCAAGGTCGTTGGGTTATTTCTGTAGACCCTACTCTTTAAATATCCCCAGAGATAATAATCTAAGGGAGAAAAATCCGGAGACCTTGCGGGCCATTCAACGTCTCCAAATCTTGAGATTAACTCGCCTGGAAACGTTTGACGCAAAACTGCCATGCAGTTTCTCGTGGTATGGCAGTTAGCTCCGTCTTGTTGGAACCAGTGGTTTTCTAGACAAAGATCTCTTTATTTAGGAATAAGGAAATCGGTCAACATTTTTTCGTAGCGATCACCATTTACAATGACCGTGTTTCCGGTGGAATCCTCGAAAAAGTACGGCCCTATGATCTGAGATGCAGTAAGACCACACCAAACAGTTACACGCTGACTATGCAACGGGACTTCGGTAATATTCAATGGATTTTCTGTTGCCCAGAAACGACAATTTTGTTTGTTTACAGTTCCATTCAAGTGAAAATGGGCTTCGTCTGACATAATCAAAGTTGCTAGAAAATTGGTGGTGTCATTTACCTTCTGTTGGATCCATTGACAGAATTGTCGTCTTCGTGCGAAATCTCCATCGTTTAGTTGTTGCACTGTTTGAATTTTATATGGAAAGAGCATTAAATTTTGCTTGAATATACGGTGTGTTGTTCCATATCCAACTCCTAACAGCTGAGAAGCACGTCTGATGCTTATGTTATGATTATCCTATACAATTTCATGAGTTCTGTTAATGATCTCGTCTATCCTTGCTGTGCGCACTCTTCCAGTTGGTTTTCTTTTTCCAATGCTGCCAGTTAGGGAAAAATTTCTGACACACCGACGGATTACTTTCTTAGAAGGTGATTTTGACATCTGAAAATTTGTCTTGAAAGATCTTTGAGCTGAAACTACACTTCTTCCATGCTCATAATATTGCTCAGTTATAAAACGCAGCTGTTCCACAGTCCATGCAGTCATCTTGAAGGGTTAGTTTTAACTAACACTTTTATTTTGTTTTGTATCTTATCTTGTCTTGTATTGTCAAAACCTATACAATCCTGTACAAACTTGTAACTATCCTCTTTCGAATGATGCGTATGATTTTATAAAAGGACTTATACTTTAAGAGTTACAGGGGTTTCTTTTGGGTCCCATTTCTCTGGATCACCCTATATATACAATTGATTAGAAATAATACTGTAATGTCGAAGTTAAGTGGAGCTACAGAGAGACGTTTTCGTACCAAGAAGTCCACAGCTTAGAGGATAAATGGCAGGACTCATGGATAGCTTGGATGATCGGGTTGGTTGATTTTTTAATTCTTTGCATTAGACTGTGTTGAGCACGTCTTGTTACCTCCGGGAAGCTCGAGACATTGCGGGTAGCAAACATTTGCGAAGCTGAGCATCTCGGGGGTAATTTATGTAAGAGTCTAAAAGACCTGTTGTACAGCAAATTTAGAGTTCTGCCAGAACCTTTTTTATAATTCACCCACAGTTGCTGTCCGTATATATTACTGCAGAAAGTACGAAAGAGAGTGTCTTTAGCTTCACTTGTACAGAATCGAAAGTTCCTTATGGTCATATTCGCTTTAGCACACAGGCTTCGAGATTGTTTTCTTATATCCGAGTCATCACTCAAGGAGCTGGTAATAGTTTGACCCAAATACTTAAACTCTTGTACTTCCTCAATTACTTCACCATTCGTTTTAAACCTTATATCAGCTGGCTGATTACAGCTTTCAGGATGAAATTGCATAACCTTAGTTTTTGTAACATTAAAAAGAATATCATGTTTCTGAGAATACACTTCGCAGACTTTTAGTAGCCGATCCAGACCTTTAACAGAGGGACTTATTAACACCATATCATCGGCATAAATTAAGTTATTTGTCCTTGTGTTATCTATACAACATCCCACTGTTCCCTCATTAAGTGAAGCAATTAATCCGTCGATATACACATTAAACAGCATAGGGGAGAGCAAGGAGCCTTGTCTCACCCCGCAAGAGGAGCCAAAACACTCGGATAGTACATTGCCCTACCTAACAGTGAAAGATTGGTGGGAATACCAAAATTGCAATAAATTTAATATGTACATGGGAACCGTCCTGTCTTCTAGTTTTGCAAATAAAATATTGTGGTTCACCCTATCATATGCCTTACTTATATCTAGGAAACAGCTATAAATAGTTGAATTACTGTCAATATATTTAGATATTGTTTCTTTAAGTACATAGATACACAAGTCAGTTGAGTGGGACCTTTTAAAGCCAAACTGATTTGGAGATGTCCATAGGAAATCATTTAATCGGCGTAACAAGAGTTTTTCTAGTAGTTTCGAGAAGCAGGAAGCGACAGCAATAGGCCTGTAATTATTGCTGGACAGAATGTCTCAGTACTTATTTTTTACCAGGGGCAAGATATATACCCTCATGAACTTTGCAGGCCCGCGGCTTCTTAATGAATGCAAGGCATGCACTGCATGCGTAAATAATATACTCAATGAATGTAAAATTATTATTTAAGTTAAAAAAATTAAGTTAAAATTATTATTAATATTATTAATATAATATTGGTTCTATCCTCGGTTACTACATAACTCATAAGAATACCATAAAAGACAAAATACAGCTTATCTAATATGTACTACACTGTAATGCATGTGACTGCATGCGTAAGTAAAATTACCACGAGCCGCCACTGCTGCAGGGATATAGCTATGAGCAAGCATGGCAGATAGGAGCAATGATATATGCAGACATACTACGTCATTTGCATATTTTAAGTGCTCATTCGATAAGTCATCTACCCCTGACGCAGAACCAGTCTTTAACTCTTTAATTAACCTCTTTACTTCAGAAAATGATATCAAAGTATTTTCCCTTGTCCCTCCCACAATCG
>JAJOZX010003163.1:292500-335000 GCA_023014485.1 Bathynomus jamesi
GTGTGTGTGTGTGTGTACACACACATATATATATATATACACAGTGTGTGTGTGTGTGTGTGTGTGTGTATATATATATATGTGTATGTGTGTGTGTGTGTGTGTGTATTGGATCGCCAAAGAAATAGAATGTAACATCATACAGACTTCGGTTTTATATATAAGTTAGGTTTGGTTTACTTATGTTATGTTATGAAGAATTTAAATTCCTGGGTTAAACACCCCAATATAGGGTGCCCAGTTAATGTGAAGTTGATAAGTCACATTAACTAATATAGGGTGTTTTACCCATGAATTTAAATTTGAAGGGGTGAGATTTTGAGACCGTAATGACGATGATGGGCTGTAAAAATTGAAAATTGTTCCACGATCATTTTATTAGATTTAACTCTTGTTTTAAAATAATTTTACACAAATTAGAGTTGGTTAACTTAAGCCTTCTATGAAGCATTACATCTACATCTTTTTTTTGGTTTCTTCTCGTAATTCTACGCAACTCCGTTAATGAACTTCTCAAATGCAGTGCATTCCTCTTTGATATTTTCACGTGCATCCGGTATTCCCCTTCGTTTAACTAATATGCTCATTAGTTCTTTCACATGATCAGGCAGAACGCGACTTCTTTTAGAACGCAAAATTCTATTCACAGACTAAAGAGAATGTTCAACTGTAGCTGTTGTGATGAGTGGGAGTAGCAAGAGATGAATTTCTTCTTATTTCTTTCCAGCCAAACTCTTCATTTAGTCATTGCATGATATTCCACCCTATGTTCAAATTCTTTATTCTGTCCTGATCACATGACAGCCCCTACATTTTCATCACGAGTGTAACTCACTTCCACATTAGCCACTGCGTGTTATTCTACCTGCAACAAGAAAAAAAAAGTCCCAAAATAAGACATCAATTTGAAAATTTGGTTTAGTTCTAACGTATTAATTTTGTAAATTAAATTTTAAATAAATTTTTCTTTGAGACCCGATTTATGGGATACCCTGTATATATATATAGTGAACCAATTTAAACGAAGAAAGGAATTTCAAAGTGAGAACATTTTACTCCTTGTTAAATTGTTTGTTTAATTAACACAACAATAATAAGGGGGGGTGAGAAAAGCAAGTGTGAATATTTATATTTTAACACTACGTCGTAGAGAGAGATTTCGTTAAAAGCACAAATTTATTTCTGGAAAAAACTACATTTTAAAAACGAACGCGACCTCCTCATTAACAATCTCATTTTAAAATCTTTTAGACCTACAATCGGTTGGCTGCCTGGTTGGCTGTTTGGTTGGTTAGCTGCCTCTTTGACAACGATCACGGTTATAATTTTGGTTATGTTTCAAAATAATTCTTTGTGAAATGTTATATTAACATTTAGCACAAGTAATTAATTTTAAAGTAATTATTAACAAACATTTAAATTTCGTATTAAAATTCAGTAAATATATAATCGCCTCCGCATGAGTAAGTCAAATCTAGTCTCCAAGATATATTCCCCCAATTGGTCACCTTTTGCCTTTGCAACAGCCAAATTCCGTTCCATTTAAGACAATTGTTATAGTTTCTTATTAACATACAACGCATTACACGTAATTCCACTTAAAATTCAACTCATGACACCGTCATTGCTGGTAGTGCCTCACTTCAGTCAACTGTCGGTGCTTTATAAGAAAGGAATTTGTAAAAGCTACGTAGAGGTTGAGTAGAACCCAGGGAAATCCCTGCAGTTAACTTTATTCATATATATATATATATATATATATATGCGTGTGTGTGTGGGTGGGGGTGTTACTTTTCTGTTCATCTGCTTTTAAATAATCACTTAAAGCCTTAAAATATGACAGGAAGCTCAAACAAATCAATAACTCAAACAACATGTCCGCAACATACAATATTTACTCTCAGCTGGTTATTGCATCACGAGTGCCATTCAATTATCTATTTTACAACGTGATAACTTTATATACTATTTACGAGGCGAAATGAAATGAGTCACTTGAGGGGTAAGAAAAAAACTTAGTCGCTGTACGTTTAAATACAGGAGAAGTCGAAACGACACTCATTTTACCCGATGTAATAATGTAGTCTTTGAAAAGTGGATCGTTATTATCTTTAATAACGCGGAACCTTTAATAACGCGGAATGAATAATATCTGATAGGAGTACTTCTTTCACAATTTTAGAGGCTATGTTCAAATTTCAGTGCTCTCTCTCTCTCTCTCTCTCTCTCTCTCTCTCTCTCTCTTTAATTTTTATTTACCTTTATTTAATTGAAGGGAATTCCCCAGTCAAAAGTTCCGAATAGCTATATTAAATTATTTTGGGAAACCACCCCATTTGCCCCTTTTCTTTCTTTCCTTTGCTTCTTCCTATTGTTTCCCGTCGGTATAAAAAAAGTAGCTGCTTGCAGGGAGGTTTAGTTAAGATAGAATGGAAGTAGCAATGTTCCCTTTGCAATAAATGTAGTAGGAGGCGGTGACCTGGTCTGGTTTCAGAGCACTTGGAGTTCTCAAATGATATACCCATTGGTAAAGACTTGAAGCTTGTTGAGAACTCTTGAAGAGTCAAAACCTCCGAATGAGCACATTCAACGTCAGGGCTACCACTCAGCTAAAACAGAATCTCATAGTTTTAAAAAGTATTTAACCAAATGTCGTAAAACCAAAGGGTTGGGTGGAGGGAAATACCAGGAGTTGCTATAAACGAAAATATATAATATATAAGAAAGGAAAATTTGAAATACATGTAGGAAAAAGTCATTAAAAATTATTACAGGTTTCGAGACCTCTTTCATGTACCAATTTTGGCATATTATTTATTATTATTATTATTATTATTATTATTATTATTATTATTATTCTTGTTTAGAATTGGACAGATGAAAGTCCGAGTAATCTGTCAGCAAAAAACCTAAAAATTCTTGCTTTTTATTGGACAGATGATCTACTATATATACTCCATATATAACTATATCTGAGTTAGTAGTCACGCTTCAGTAACGCCTCAGGCGTAACTACTCGCTCGCTCAACGCGTTACAAAGTGATCTATGTACATACGAAATTGCTTTTGCGGAAAAAATAATTAATATTTTCACAGACATAATCCCTAACATTTTACTCGTCATCCATTTTAATCAAGTGTCATAATTGTCTTGAAAAAGATCCAAATAAAGGATAATCCACATTGTTTAACCCTTTAATACAGGAATTTTTGTAGGATTGAGTTATGGATACGTGTATTAGAAACGTTACTAATTTGTACAGGTCGTCCTTAAAGGGTTAACCCCTTAAGGATGGATATATGTTTCTCTTAAAAAAAGTATAGGTTTTATTTAGTGCCCTACGAAGCTTCGAGATTCGATTAGCTTGGGCTCCGATTCGATATTTTCGAATCTCCATTAAGTCCGGTAAGCAACATCAGTGATGTTGTTTTTAAGAACACTTTTGTAAATAAACACTTTTCTTTTTACTTAGATTATAATTCAATCTATATACTGAGACCAATTCTCGCGCAATAACACTTTTATCATACTTTAACACCATTGTTCCTCCTCATGATCAAATACTTAATAAATTTTTTAGAAGGATTTACTTTGTCCTCAAGAAGATTTAATTAATTTTATGCTTATTAATAACTGTGTGTAGAAACGCTTTAATCTATATGTGTAAGTTGATTCGATTCGAGATTCGATTCGATTTGAATTGTTTGGGATGATTTGATTCGAGATTCGATTCGAAAAAAAATTGTAATTCACAGAGCCCTAGTTTTATTGTTATTCAAATCTAAATAGTTTAGCAACTAGTCACTGAAATGATACACATTTTAGGTTCCTTTTCCGACAACTAAACAACGCCTAAGTTAACACAGAAATATTTATACAAATGTTGTTTTGTGGTACAATTTATATTGTTATTTCCGGTAAGGCTGTAAGCCTCCTCAGGCGCCTAGGCATAGGAGGATTCAGAGGGGGGGAGGGCCCGGGGGCTTAACTGAAGGAACGGGGCTTAATTTGGAGGTCCCATACATCCTGGTTAAACGAACTTAGGTAAAACGTTTGAATGCTTATGTCCACGTTGCTTCAATTAAACTCCCTGCCCCCCCATCTGGATCCGCTTATGAGCTAGGTATAAATTATTTTTATTTTTACAATAGACCTAGGCCTATTTGTTAATTTACTAAAATAACTAAACCTATTTAATTTCCTGATTAAATATGTAAGATACCTCAGCCATAATAGGCCTTGATTATTAATTTATTTTAATTAAGAATCATTTGGTTTGAAAATAAAAATGGCGTCCTTAAATTCTCTGTAGTTTTATTTAATATAAAAGAAATTAATAATACCTAAATTAAAATGAAATATTAGCTGCAGTCTTCTTATAAAGGTTGTTTTGAAATATTTTTAGTTCACCTTAAAATTGCACTACAGAGAATGTACCCTCACTGTTTCCGAAATTCGGTCAAACGTCGTGTGAACAGGTGTGGACGCACATACCAAAAACTGTTTCAGTTAAAATCTCACTCTCAATTTGCGTTTGGGTTTCATTGTTTTAGTTTTTATTTAAAGAAACCCAGTGTGAATCGGGTATAACATTATCATATAAAGGTTCCCTGTTTGGTACAACTCTTTGGTACGAATATATAGCAGTGTTTCTAAACAGCCGGTCCACGGAAGGAAAACTACCGGTCCGTGTTTCTTACTGAAAAGATAAATGTCGCATTCAAAATAAATCAGTAAATTTGCCGGTGTGAAAATGTTTTCCTTTCTGCAAATACATACGTTTGTGTTGGTCTATGGATTGTTTGTTTTTTAAGTTTGGGCATGTTGTTATCAATAACGATTATGCCTTCTTTGTGTTTTGACTCTGTGTGTGTATTATATATCTGTGTCTGTGAAAATGTGTAACGTTGTGTGAACATAAAGTTAAATCGATAAATGCACGTATGCTATTATCATCGTTTTGGTTGATTTGATAATACTGTAACGTCCCTTTATTTTCCGTGTTATTATATAATAACTAGTACAGTTCCCGTCGCTTCGCTGACGGTTAGACAGGCTAAACTACAGAAAAGAACGCAGCCGTGAAAATTTTGAGCTTCACATTGTGTCAACATTTCTGAATCTGGTATCTCCCAAAACCTCCTCACCCCCATTCATGCAACTTGGGGGCTAACCCCCTCCCCATTACCCCCACCCTCCCCATTACCCCACCCATCCCCCATTACCCCCACCCCCACCCTTCCCCCATTACTGCCCGGGATAAATTTCACAAACAGACAAACAGACAGGCTAAACTACAGAAAAGAACACAGTCATGAAAATCTTGAGCTTCACATTGCCGCCACGTAATACAATTTCTGAATTTTTTTCTCACAATTTTTTCTCACAATTTCTGAAAGTGTGACGGACGGACGGACGGACGGACGGACGGACGGACAGACGGACAGCTCTCTTATTATAGTATAGATTATGAACAAATAAACAACGTATTCAAATTTATTCTTTAACTAACGTTGTTCACGTTACTGAGACTCCTTTTTTGAACTAAAACATTACTGTGGAGAATGTATGACGTGGTATAGACCGTGAATGAAGTGGTTCCCAGTTGCCGATCCGCGGTATTTTAGAGTTGATTTCTGTCGGTCCCTTTTTGTGTAGAAGTTTAAGAATCGCTGCTATATAAGATCAAAAAGAGAGCCAGCAAGTTCCCGGTTAGTGTCTATGCGGTCCTCAATTTGGAACCTAATTCTGAAAGGAACCTTCCTTAACCTATGTTAACATGAAGCACTGAACCAGAAAGTTTAAAATTTTCATGTCATACAAACTTTATTTTTTACAGAATAACTTTACCAAAAGAGTTTGAAGTCTGTTATTATTATTATTATTACTATTATTATCAGTAGTAGCAGTAGTAGCAGTAGTAGTAGTAGTAGTAGTAGCAGTAGTAGTAGTAGTAGTAGTAATAATAATTTGCTTATTTTCCAATGACTCAAAGTAAAATTAGCATCTTCACTTGACACCTCTTTCCATTTAATGTTCTTTACTTCTCATCTATCGATTCCCCACTTCTGTCAAACGATAGATTAAATTTGATTTGGTTAATTCTGGTTAAGTTTGGTTAATTATAAATTAATTAAGGTAAGGTGAGTTTAATTTAGGTTAAACTGGGTTAAGTTAAGCATTTTCGAAGTTGGATCGTGAATGACAATGGATTTTGGCCAAAGTGGGACGTAACCTTAAACATTATTTGCTTCCTGGAAACCATTTTTAATTCAAAATTGAATTCAATCATTGATAAAAAAAAATTAAGGAATTTTTCAATTAGTTTTTAGACATTTTAGAATTCTTTTTATAAAGTAGAGTCCACTAACGTTATATATATATATATATATATATATATATATATATATATATATATATATATATAAGCAAACAACCACAGCGAAAAGGAAACACAAAGTCCGAGCGCTTTCGTGATATATATCACGAAAGCGCTCGGACTTTGTGTTTCCTTTTCCCTGTGGTTGTTTGCTTATTAATAAGGTCACGTGTTATTTTGTGATTTTAGTGCATATATATATATATATATATATATATATGCTCCTCGGTGGTGTAGTGGTCAGCATCTCTGACTACGAATCCATCGGCCCTGGGTTCGAGACCCGGTGGCAGCCGGCGCGCAGCAAAACCCAGCTGTTCGTCCTTCCACACAATAAAGAAAGTGGTTGGTGGATAAATGGGTACCCTAGGTGGCCTAGTGGTTAAGACGCTGGGCTGCTGATGGGGCGTGGTTCGGATTCCACGTTAAACTGTAGGGTCTAAGGTGGAGTGAAAAGCTTGACCTTCGTCAGAATGAACAATTCGGGCGGAAGCTAACCAAAGGTTATACATATACAGTATATATAACCTTTTATATAACCAAAGGTTATATAAAAGGTTATATATACTATATATATATATAATAATATATATAATATATTATATATATATATGCAAATAACTGCAATGACCGCGCAGTATATAAATGAATAGAAACGACATAAGTATTAAGGAACGTTTCTGCACACGAGGAGGAGAGATAACGAAATAATGAAAAATGAGGCGAACCGCCTGGGGGTTCGCCTCATTTTTCATTATTTCGTTATCTCTCCTCCTCGTGTGCAGAAACGTTCCTTAATACTTATGTCGTTTCTATTCATATATATATATATATATCAGTTGGGTTTCATCCACTAGGACTCGTCCCATCATAAATTACTTATTTCTTGGTATGGGATTGTTAGATACATTGAAATAATGTTTACTGCATAGCACTACGAGCCCCACCAACGGAAAAAAGCAAGGAACAGCACTGATATAATATATATATATATATATATATATATATATTATATATATATATATATATATATATATAATCCACTGACATTTATTTCTATTTGGATATTAAGTACAGTAAACTAACGACTTTTTTCTTTTTTTATAGAGTGGATCCTCTGGGCTTTGATAGCCCGTAACTTTTGTAATACTCAGTAATACTTCTGTAATACTTTTGTAATACTTATGTAATACTTCTGTAGTACTTTGGTAGTACTTGTGTAATACTTCCAGTAATACTTCTGAAATACTTCTGTAATACTTTGGCAGTACTTCTGTAATACTTTGGTAGTACTTCCGTTATACTTCTGCAATTTATCAGCTCGTAATTATCGTAATCTGAAAGACAACATGAAGCTTATCCTTCCAAACTTTTCCAAATTCAAGCAAAGAATTACAGACGATTTCAAAAAAAAAGAATTTTTACCCATTAAAATACTATTTTTTCTCATATTTGGAGGTAAGTCTCTCATTATTATTATTATTATTATTATTATTATTATTATTACTTTATATATTAGGGATGGAAACTGAAATGTTTTCAATGCCACTATTTTTAAATATTTGACACTGTATTTTTGGAATACTAATATGTTTACTTTGATATAATACCTATCCCAATACAGTTATTAAATTTAACCTATATAAGAATGCCGTTAATATAGGATTATATGTGATATTCCGATATTCATTCCTTCCTTATAAAAAAAAATAATAATTAGCAGTGATAGATAAAGAAAAAAGATAAGAGTTTATTTTATTTACTGGAGAATAGTAGAAAGAATTTAAAAAAAATTATTAAGCTTTTAATAATAATAATAATATTTTTCTGACAGTTTCTGGTGGCAATTTGTTTCTTTAGTGGTCTAATATATATATGTCCTTGCAATTTTTTTCAATTTGTATACAGTTTCTTTTTTATATTGGATTCATTATACGTATGAGTATCCATAGAGAAGATATTTGTTTCAGAACGTCCCATTTTAAGTAAAATTATTAAATAGACAGACTGTATACATATATATGTATATCAAACTATTAGCAAAAAAATTAAACAAAAGATAAGAAAAACCTTCCACAACATTCCTTTCTTCACTAAAACCTTCAAGTGGTAGATTGTTGGTTTAGAAAAGGAGAGAATGAGGTTTATATATGGTTGTTAAGAGTCTTAACCATATATAAGCCTTACCCATATATAAGTCTTATATGGTTAAGAGTCTTAACCATATATAAACCATAACCATATATAAGTCTTATATGGTTAAGAGTCTAAACTATATATATAAACTCATTCCCTTCTTTTCTAAACCTTAAGACGGGTAACACAGAAGGAGAAAGAAGGGACAAGGAGAAGGAACGATCAGAGAGGATTAGAAGCTTAATTAGGGCTGCAGAGCGAGTAATTACACTCGTAGGAATGAAAGGTTAAGAAAAAGGATAACATTTGATAAACGGTCTCGTATGGTCATGGCGTCAGTAAATTCCTTTTGAAAAACGTGCTTTTCAATTTCATTGAGTCGTCGAAAATTTTTTGGATTAGAAATATAATTAATAATTTTTTATACAATGCAAATTTTCAATTCTTTAATTACTTCAGTTTCATCATTAATTTCACCATCAGTAGTTGGAATAATTTCAGTACAATTGCAAGTTTCAGTACCAATACAGAAAAAAATTCGCTATTTTTTTTTTTTTTCAATTTTCAGTACAATATATATATATATATATGAAAATTATTTCACGATGTATGTATGTATGTATGTATGTATGTAGGCTACGTTTAAGTTTGAGGAAAGAGTTCACCATTTTACACAGAGCACCACTCTGCCCATATACTCATTCAGGGTACAACCAGTTCGCAGTATCATTGCTAAGTATATTATATAGAGTCAACTTACTGACACGGCTTCCGTACGTGGCTCATCATCATTGGCAGGAACAGTTCTCTCTGTTATCATAATCCAATGACTAGTCTGGTCCATAGCCATTTCCGTGTGTTGTTAGTTTGTACTGCAGACACAACTGGTTCTATAGGCCCGGTGCGTGATTCATCAGGAGCAAGATACACCACAAGTTCGGTTTATTTTATCACTTCGGTGTTCACCATAAGCACAGCGTCCACCCC
Source organism: Bathynomus jamesi (assembly GCA_023014485.1). Lineage (NCBI taxonomy): Eukaryota > Metazoa > Arthropoda > Malacostraca > Isopoda > Cirolanidae > Bathynomus > Bathynomus jamesi. Next base: position 302,004 of record JAJOZX010003163.1, read on the forward strand.
TATTAGTTTGTGAAGGTTTAATTTACGTTAAGGTGCAAAGGTCTTCTCTCGTGACCTTTATGTCAATGTTTCCTTGAAACACATTGTCACACGCCACTAAATGACGTCACATTATTTTGGAGGTTAAGTTAGATTTTAGGAAATTATTTCCGTTTTTATTACGTTATTATAACGTTATAATTATAACGTTACCACAACTTTCTTCTTAAGCTCCCTTTACGTTATTATAACGTTATTATAACGTTCTTCTTACGTTATTATAAGCCCTTTTTTCTTTTGGTAACTTTGATTCAAATTCAGATTGTAGAAGTGGTTTTGCTCCCAATACAGTGGCTTATTATATTTATTATATATATATATATAATATATATATATATATATATATATGTGTGTGTGTGTGTGTGTGTGTGTGTGTGTGTTTTGTTTCGGTTGGGTTTATTTGTAATATATTTTGTTCTCTCTCTGGTTTGGTTCTTCGTTGTGGTTATCACGCACGCCATAAGTAATTCTGTGAGGGATATCGTGATCGGTTCGGTTTTCTGGGCGTCAACTTCAATACGGTCCCAACATGAATTTAGTCTATTGGGCACACGTCGTAATTGAAGGGTTAGGAGGGCTTTGGAATGATTACAATCGATCAATATTAACATAGTTTTATCGGTAAATTAAAATAGATAGTAAATCTGATAGTTAAATACGACAGAGATCCATCATTAAGCTCGATACTTTATACGAGTGAACTACACTCAGAAATTAATCTCTTCCTGTGGGTGAGTATGAACTCTCTCTCTCTCTCTCTCTCTCTCTCTCCTCTTTCTCTCTCTCTCTCTCTCTCTCTCTCTCTCTCTTGGTGTACAGACCTCCGCATCTCCTCCTCGAGGAGGATACAGCCCTGTACACCGAACTCAGTAGCCTGCTAGGGGATAGAGTGTGTGTAGTTTTAGGAGACTTCAACTGTCGCGGCATAAAGTGGGAAAACAGGACTGCCGATGCTGAAGGGAGGAGGCTAGTTGACTTTGCTGATGAGAACTTCCTCAGTCAGTGGGTCAACGAGCCTACACGAGGCGAAAGCGTTCTAGACTTAGTATTCACGACCGAAGACAACCTCGTCACTGGCCTCACCGTTGACGAATCGTTGGGCGGGAATGATTACAGTCTTATTAGGTTCCGTGTGTGCGTCCCTCGGGTGAAGCGTAGTAACTCGAGAGGCAGTAAGCTCGATCTCCGGGGGGCGAACTTTGTTAGCCTCAGGGATAGCGTAGGAGAGATGGGGTTAGAGGTCGGCGGCGATGTTGAGGGAGTGTGGAATGCATTCCGGGACGAGTTTATGGTGCTGCAGTCTGCTGCAATACCCTCAAAACCGGTCACCCCTGCTTCAACGCAGCCTAAGTGGTTCAATCGTGACATCGCTTCGGCTATCCGAAATAGGAAAGTAGCGTATAGGAGGGCGAAGGCCAATCGTTCCCACGAGAACAATGAAGCGTATGTCCGCCTGTGTAGAGAAGTGAAAGCGAAGGTTAGGCTAGCGAAACGTAAAGAAGAACTACGGGTGGCAAGCCTCTGCAAGGGGAGCCCTAAGGAGTTCTTCAGTTATGTTAATAGTAGAAAGCGGCGTTCTGCGGACCTCCGACGCGGACATCGCCAATGTGCTTAATGAGTACTTTGCGGGAGTGTTCACCAGGGAGGACACCCGCATCATCCCCGAGCCAGGCGTGAGGCACGAAGGTGCAGGCCTGGATAGTGTTCGATGTACCGCGACAGTCGTTGCCGATAGAATAGACAAACTGAGCACGTTTAAGGCTCCTGGCCAGACCAGTTTCTCCCCAGAGTGTTGCGGGAGGTGCGCGACCAGGTGGCTCCCCACCTGGCTACAGTCTTCAACAAATCGTTGGAGATGGGCCAGGTGCCTGGTGACTGGAGGGAAGCCAACGTGACCCCTATCTTTAAGAAAGGGGATCACGAAAGTCCAGGGAACTATCGTCCCATTAGTCTCACTTCAGTTGTAGGTAAATTATTAGAGGGGATAATAGCGGATAGGATCGTTGACCATTTGGATTCCTACAAGCTGCTTGTGGACTCCCAACATGGTTTAGACGGCATAGGTCGTGTCTCACCAACTTGCTCGAGTTTTTCCACGTCATGTTGAGTGAGTACGATAAGAGTAGGGCGATTGATATACTTTATCTCGACTTTCAGAAAGCCTTTGATAAGGTACTTCACCGCCGGCTAATGGCGAAAGTGCGCGCGCTGGGTATCGGTGGGGAAATAGGTAGGTGGATTGAAAACTGGCTGAGGAATAGGCGGCAGAGGGTGGTAATTAAAGGGGCTAGTTCGGGTTGGGCCTCGGTCACTAGTGTGGTTCTTCAGGGTTCCGTTTTGGGGCCGCTGTTGTTTATCATTTACATAAATGATATCGACGGTGGCATCGTCAGTCGGATCGCCAAATTCGCTGATGACACGAAGCTTGGGGCCAATGTTGGGACGCCCGAAGCGATCGAGGAACTGCGTGCGGACGTAGGTAGGATAGGAGAGTGGTCCGAAAAATGGCAAATGCCGTTTAACTTGGGTAAATGCAAAGTGATGCACATTGGCTACGCCAATCCCAAGTCGGACTACTCGATGTTGGGTAGTAATATCGAGGTGACTGATTTAGAAAAGGACTTGGGTGCGCTAATTAGCAGCGACCTTAAGTGTACGAAACAGTGCGTAGAGGTGGAAAAGAAAGCCCAGAAACTATTGGGTTATATCAGGAGGCAATTTCAGTTTCGAAACAAGGAGATTGTGCTCTCTCTGTACAATTCCCTTGTTCGGCCGCACCTGGAGTATGCTGTGCAGTTCTGGTCGCCCACCCTCAGGAAAGATATTGAGAGGCTGGAGCGAGTGCAGGCGAGGGCCACAAAGTTAATCCCTTCCGTTAGGCATATGGGCTACAATCGACGGTTACGCGCCCTGAACTTGTTTTCGCTTGAAACTCGGAGGCTGCGTGGTCAACTGATCGAGGTTTTCAAGCTCTTACGCGGGTTCAACGATGTCGATTTTAGAAGTACGTTTAGTTTAAATGATAACCCAACTCGCAACAATGGTTGGAAGTTGGATTTGAAACGGTTTAGGACTAGTGTGTGTGGGAATTACTTTACGTATAAGATCTGTGACACATGGAACAGGTTACCTTCGGAAGTTGTGAACAGTTCCTCTGTGGATCAGTTCAAGAAAAGGTTAGACCAAATCTTGCACACTATTTGAGTGTGTACAAAATTTTCCCTGGCACCCGTTGCCATTGGTACCTCCTCGGTATGGGACGCAAGGCCTTTTGAGGTACTTCTTTTCCTTGTAACTCCTTGTAACTCTCTCTCTCTCTCTCTCTCTCTCTCTCTCTCTCTCTCTCTCTCTGGGCGGAGTGATCACGGTCTTATTAGGTTCCGTGTGTGCAGTAAGCTCGATCTCCGGCGGGCGAACTTTGTTAGCCTCAGGGATAGCGTAGGTGAGATGGGGTTAGAGGTCGGCGGCGATGTTGAGGGAATGTGGAGTGCATTCCGGGACGAGTTTATGGTGCTGCAGTCTGCTACCATACCCTCAAAACCGGTCACCCCTGCTTCAACGCAGCCTAAGTGGTTCAATCGTGACATCGCTTCGGCTATCCGAAATAGGAAAGTAGCGTATAGGAGGGCGAAGGCCAATCGTTCCCATGAGAACACTGAAGCGTATGTCCGCATGTGTAGGGAAGTGAAGGCGAAGGTTAGGCTAGCGAAACGTAACGAAGAACTACGGGTGGCAAGCCTCTGCAAGGGGAACCCTAAGGAGTTCTTCAGTTATGTTAATAGTAGAAAGCCCATTAGAAGCGGCGTTCTGCGGACCTCCGACGCGGACGTCGCTAATGTGCTTAATGAGTACTTTGCAGGAGTGTTCACCAGGGAGGATACCCGCGTCATCCCCGAGCCAGGCGTGAGGCACGAAGGTGCTGGCCTGGATAGTGTTCGATGTACCGCGACAGTCGTTGCCGATAGAATAGACAAACTGAGCACGTTTAAGGCTCCTGGGCCAGACCAGTTTCTCCCCAGAGTGTTGCGAGAAGTGCGCGAACAGGTGGCTCCCCACCTGGCTACAGTCTTCAACAAATCGTTGGAGACGGGCCAGGTGCCTGGTGACTGGAGGGAAGCCAACGTGACCCCTATCTTTAAGAAAGGGGATCACGAAAGTCCAGGGAACTATCGTCCCATTAGTCTCACTTCAGTTGTAGGTAAATTATTAGAGCGGATAATAGCGGATTGGATCGTTGACCATTTGGATTCCTACAAGCTGCTTGGGGACTCCCAACATGGGTTTAGACGGCATAGGTCGTGTCTCACCAACTTGCTCGAGTTTTTCCACGTCATGTTGAGTGAGTATGATAAGAGTAGGGCGATTGATATACTTTATCTCGACTTTGAGAAAGCCTTTGATAAGGTACCTCACCGCCGGCTAATGGCGAAAGTGCGCGCGCTGGGTATCGGTGGGAAATAGGTAGGTGGATTGAAAATTGGCTGAGGAATAGGCGGCAGAGGGTTGTAATTAAAGGGGCTAGTTCGGGTTGGGCCTCGGTCACTAGTGGGGTTCCTCAGGGTTCCGTTTTGGGGCCACTGTTGTTTACTATTTACATAAATGATATCGACGGTGGCATCGTCAGTCGGATCGCCAAATTCGCTGATGACACGAAGCTTGGGGCCAATGTTGGGACGCCCGAAGCGATCGAGGAACTGCGTGCGGACCTAGGTAGGATAGGAGAGTGGTCCGAAAAATGGCAAATGCCGTTTAACTTGGGTAAATGCAAAGTGATGCACATTGGCTACGCCAATCCCAAGTCGGACTACTCGATGTTGGGGTCATATCGAGGTGACTGATTTAGAAAAGCACTTGGGTGTGCTAATTAGCAGCGACCTTAAGTTTACGAAACAGCGCGTAGAGGTAGAAAAGAAAGCCCAGAAACTATTGGGTTATATCAGGAGGCAATTTCAGTTTCGGAACAAGGAGATTGTGCTCACTCTGTACAATTCCCTGGTTTGGCCGCACCTGGAATATGCTGTGCAGTTCTGGTCGCCCACCCTCAGGAAAGATATTGAGAGGCTGGAGCGAGTGCAGGCGAGGGCCACAAAGTTAATCCCTTCCGTTAGGCATATGGGCTACAATCGACGGTTACGCGCCCTGAACTTGTTTTCGCTTGAAACTTTGAGGCTGCGCGGTCAACTGATCGAGGTTTTCAAGCTCTTACGCGGGTTCAACGATGCCGATTTTAGAAGTATGTTTAGTTTAAATGATAACCCAACTCGCAACAATGGTTGGAAGTTGGATTTGAAACGGTTTAGGACTAGTGTGTGTGGGAATTACTTTACGTATAAGATCTGTGACACGTGGAACAGGTTACCTTCAGAAGTTGTGAACAGTTCCTCTGTGGATCAGTTCAAGAAAAGGTTAGACCAAATCTTGCACACTATTTGAGTGTGTACAAAATTTTCCCTGGCACCCGTTGCCATTGGTACCTCCTCGGTATGGGCCGCAAGGCCTTTTGAGGTACTTCTTTTCCTTGTAACTCCTTGTAACTCTCTCTCTCCAATTCTATATCAGAGTATAGACCAAGCTCAGATCTGTGACTTCAGATCCAGAATTTGCAATACACAAACCTGAGATGAGTTTAATTTAGATTTAACCAGTTATACCGGTTGTGAGTCAGGTCAAGTTCTCTAGGTCATGTGCTCCAGAACATCATGTGTGCGCAGATAATTTATGCTGCTATATTAATAATTATATAGCATGATTCTGAGGGTAATGTCCTGACCGCGTCGCAATACCACTTCTCGTATGATCAGCGATGTTAAGCGAAAGTTGGATCTGTTCACCAGTTGGATGGGTGACCATTTAGATGATGTAGCGACCCTTAGATGGTTCGGATCCCACGTAAAGTTGCAGGTCCCATCTGTCACATGACCTTTGCCTTAACGAAGGAGATTTAAACAACCCGAATAATTCTAAAGTTGATTTGAAAATTTACAACTTTTTAAAATTATTAAATGGGTTTTTAGCGTTAATTTTGACGTTTTTAATGACCACAAAATATTCAGTTTAACGCGATAAGTAAATTAAGCAATTAATTCAAATAAAAGATTACAATGAGCAAGCGCTTTCGTGTTTATTTTCTAACACATTATGAAGGTAATCTCTGTTATAAAAGTTTAGAAAGAGATTTTTCGTCACGTCATATATATATATATATATATATATATATATATATATAGAGAGAGAGAGAGAGAGAGAGAGAGAGAGAGAGAGAGAGAGAGAGAGAGAGAGATTGCAAACTGATCTTGAACATTTATTCAACAAGTACTGCATTTACAAGAGTAACCAACCAATAACGTTCCTTTGGTTGGTTGTTGCACGTTTAATATTTCAAGTTAAGACAATAGTTACCAACTGTTTGTTTATCAACTTCTAAACTCGATGACGAAGAAGAATTTTGTAATAAATTTTGTAATAAATCGTCAACTACCTCCGAATCATCCACGATGACTCAAAGAAACTCGGTTCAGAAGAACTCGGTTCAGAAGAACTCGGTTCGACTCAGAATCATTTCCCCGAGTCCAAAATTTTTTTTGTTCTTCTTTCTCTAAAAGTGTTGTGACTTTTCCTCTTTTTGAATTGTTCTGAGTTACAGATAATAATTTAATGTTCTCGGCCGTCATTATACATTACTATAACATCCTCTTCCATATGATGATTCCTGCAGCTGCGGCTGAGAGGTTAGCTATAGAGAAATGTTAAAAAAAAAAGATAACAGCTCATGAATACCTAGTTATATTCTCATATAAAAAAAATTACCCTTAGCTGTCAATGGACTCGATAACGTTTTTGTATTCGCTTATAGTTTTTGTTTTATCACTTTTTCGTTTCAATATTAGTTGAATCGAATTACAAGGAAAGGATTCTCACCATTAATGTGTTTCCTATTATTAACTCTTAATCCCATAGGGACCGCTTTACTAATTTTCCTCTATTTAACGCCAGACAATTTCACTCGGATTATTGCAAGAAAATCTTGCTAGTGTCCCAGACCAAATGCCAACCAGTTACTGGGTATTATAGTCAATTTATATTTCAACCCTTTAGTGCCCAGCTACCCTTTACTGATTTTGTTCTGGTTAACGCCAGTGAGTGCTTAAATATATAAATAACATATGCAGCAAGCAGATAACCGGTATCCGTTAGTAGCTATTTTGTATCTCCCAATAACAAAGTTAGCCCAATGAATACATACTTACCCCTACCGATTTAGGCGGTAGGTTATAGATTTGAAGGCTATCCTATCGCCTACCAAAATAATAATATCAAACCTTTTATGCTCAGAATACACTAGAGTACATCACTTAAGGCTAAATTTTTTTTAAATTTCCATTTGGGGATGGGCATGCTCCCGGACCTTCTGGCATTGATTACAAATCCTACCACTTTTGCTTTTCACAATGTTGGCAAGTAGGTGAATATTGGATATATATATATATATATATATATATATATATATATATATATATATATATATATATATATATATGCTCTAACAATGTTTGAAAACACGCTTCAAAGGATAAATGTTTAGGTTAGGAAGAAATAAAGAGAAATTTGGGAATGAGGTTTATTTGCATGAAGACAATGCAAAAGCTGCCTACTGATGCGCATATTCAGAGTTTATGCATGTATTTTTGTTAAATTTAAACATTCATTTAACATACGCTAATCCTAACGCTAATATTTGACAACATATGCTTCTGTAAGCAAAATCTATTCTAATAAAATGACTAGACATTCTTTCTATTGTCTAATTCAGAATTTAATTCCTAAGATGTAAATATGGTAAATGTAATAAAAATTACGTACGTATCCGAAATCTCACGACCAAAAAAAAAAAAAAAAATTACCATCATGGTTTTTTTTTAAGGTTTAAAAATTAACATATTTTAAGATGTAACCTCCTTTGAAGTACTTATAATAATTTAACCCTACAAAAACTTCGGTCGTTAAGAGGTTAATTAACTTTGTATCTCTGTTTTACAAATGACTGTCATTCTTTTGTTTATTTGCTTTTGATTTCTAATCTGGATTTTGAATTTGGAATGGGAAAAGAAATAATATGAGAAGCTAGGAGCTAGTTGAACTCGAACCCGCGTTGGCTAGTTTCAGAGTCAGCCCGCCTGCCGCTCACGACATAAAAAACCCTCTAAAAGGTTCGTTTAAGCGAGACCAATATTTATGCAGTTTGACCATGCTTCATTCACCTTCCTCGTTTTTTTGAAAACATGCAAATATATTTTAAGTACAATAACCCCACTTAGCTAAAATGGAAAGGGAAAAATAAGCAATAAAGTGGGAAACTAGTCGCTGGAGGGACTCGAACACGCGGTTGCGATTAAAATGCATAGTCAAACAGCGTAAATATTGGTCTCATTTGAATGTATCTTTGTTTTTTCTGAGTTCTGGATGACACGATCAGCAGGCGCGCTGACTCTGAAACCACGCAACGCAGTTCGAGTCCCACTAGCTCCTAGTCCCTTTATTCCTTTTTCTCTTTCCAGTATTTTTAAGTGCGGTTATTGTATTAAAAAATGTTTTACTTGATTTTTAAACCAACAATAATAAACCCTCAATTTTGACTTCGAAGACGAGGAAAAGAGACAGGAAGTTATAGACTAACATATTATACAGTATATAAATAAACTTTCACCTTTGCAGGCCACTTTTCTATCCGTCATTATTGATTAACAATAATGAACCAATTCCGATAAAGGTTTTATAGGAATAATTTGAAAACTGTATTTTGCATAACACATTGGTAAAAATCACACTTCTTGACTGAATGGAGAGTGTCAATAATCATTACTAAAATTTTTACATTAATATTTATGTTAATTTGAAACGAAATTGTTCGTGTGTTGTGAACGTAAAAAATAGGTTTTTTATTTAAATTTTTTGAGTTAGTGCCAATTTCCTAAAATAAAAAAATCATTGGGAGGTACGGTGCTATTGTCCCAGACCAAATGCCAATCAGTTACTGGGTATTATAGTCAATTTATGTTTCAACCCTTTAGCGTCCAGCTACCCTTTACTGATTTTGTTCTGGTTAACGCCAGTGAGTTTTATTCAATTTCATAAAAGACCCCCTGGACGATAAAGAGTTAAGTCGAGAACTGTTTGATTCTCATCACTGTCCCATACTACCTCAGTGTAAGAGCTGTGCTTATGGTTTCACCACGAACTGAACTCAGTCACCGACAATCCCAGTTAAGAGAACCTAATATTTTTTTGTCAAATGAATACAGGGTTTAGAAGGAAAGGTAGATTTACTGTTATTCAAATGCCAATTTGAAGAGTAAAGTATGAAGAACTATCTCTAAATTCAATAACATAATCAGCAACATAACAAGCTTTCTATTAACTACTTCGAAATGAATCCCATATGCAGTTTGAGCGTGGAGAGCGAGTGGATTTATTTTACTGGGAAGGGATGTTATTCAATCCCATGCAGTTTGAGCGTGGAGAGCGACTGGATTTATTTTACTGGGAAGGAATGTTATTCAATCCCATGCAGTTTGAGCAGGGAGAGCGACTGGATTTATTTTACTGGAAAGAAATGTTATTCCTGTCGGCAAATGAGAATTGCTGTTATAATGGCCGCAACCCTAAAATGAATACAAGGCTTTATGTGAGCAAAAATCATTAGCCCAGTTTATTTTCACTCTAAAGTTCACACCATTCCCGCTAGTGGTATGTTGGCTCAGAATCCAGTGCAAATGTTACACGTAATTCCAAGGTCATGTCTGGCGGTAACCGTACCACTCTTGCTAATTATTTTAGTTTATTCACTTTTAAATGGCTATTTTTTTATATTTAAATATTATCTATTTAATTATGATTTATTAATATGTATATTTTATTTATTTCTTAGTTTTAATACGGTCCCTTTAAATTTCATATCACTTAGACTTTATTTACGGGTGAGACACCATACGTTTGCTGATTACTGCCAAGATCTTGAATTTAACACGTTTTATCGATGTCTGCATGGATGTTTGTCGCACCGTGCTTGTTCAAGGTCATACTCAGTCTTACTTTCACCTGCAACCCCTCTTCTCTCTCATTATAAATATATATATATATATATATATATATATACTCACAGTGGAGCAAAATTTCACTTGCATAATTATCGAAAACATACTGCATAATAATAATTAGTCAGGACGGCCAGAAACTGGTTAAGCGCTCAGGCCAACTGATGCAGCCCATTGCTTTAACGCCTGAATTACTATTATCAGCATCATCAGGGTTCTAAACCCCGCCCTCAGTGTCTTCATTTTCTTTACAGAGAAATGGTGTTACCCACTGAGCTAGGAACGCTGATAATACATATTGAATATACATAAAACTTATATAATATTTCAAACATCATTAAACAAGTTTCCCTACACCTGATTCGAACCCCTGACCTTCATTCAGATCGCATAACTGAGAGGCAAAATTTTATGGATAAAGTTCTCTTTGTGTTTTACTCCATTTCCATACTTTTTACCAACGCTCGACAGAGTGATGAAAATACCTTTATCGTTCGTTGGAAAGTAAATTTTTCAGACGTAGGACAAAATTCTACCCTCAATCCACAAGATTGAGGGGTTGTATCCTGGTGAATGGGTCACCAGGATATACACACTGAAGCCTTGCTGCGATGACAGCCATCACCAGTAATTTGGTTAGAAAGCTTATGAAATAGTACAGTAGTAAAAATATTTTTGAAAAGATTGATGTCACACGAGCTTTGGAAGACTATTATTATTATATACATAATTTCAAAGAATCTCATATCAGTTAACTCTATTTTTTGTTTTGTTTTACAGCAAATGTCTCGCTGATTCCTTTCCTAACACTTCAAGCTCGCTCTCTCGGTATAACAGAGGAGGAGGTTGGCATTATTTACTCATTTATACCGATTGCTTCGCTCATAGCTCCGGCCCTGTCGGGAATGCTCGCCGATAAGATAGGGAATTTTAGGGTAAGTAAGCTTGAAGTGTATCAGGCAAGATCATTGTGTCAATAAGCGAGCTTCTTGCTACGAGTAACTTAAACCTATTTAAGGACTGTTTCCATCCTTTGTATGACAAGACCATTACAATGCTTCAGAGAATAAAGTTTTAGCATTTTAATTAAGCTTCAGTGAAAAAATAACTTTAGTATTGTAATACAAAATATCAATGCGAAAACCAGTGAACCACAAAGTTTTAGAATTTACTCTTTGAGAAGCATGTACATTTTGGTTGATTCTTTTTAGCAATGTGAAGTTTGACTATTTATTTTATTTAATTTGGCCCTAAGTTAAGCTTTAGGCTTTACTGGGCTCCTATTAAAAAATAAACAGCTAGTTATTATTAATTAATAATAAATAAATAAGTAAATAAATGTTATTAATAGTTTTTGTTCACTTCGTTCAGATCTGTTCAATAGTTTTCTGTCCTTGAAAAAAGAGAAAGTCACACTTGACTGATTCTCGTCCAATAATAATAGTCATAAAATCTTCCATCCTTCCATGAGAAGTGTGCATATTTGATTTATGTAGTTTCGATGCTCTCCCATGCCTTGTCTGAAAAAGTTTAAGGCTACTCTTTGACCACATTGTAACACCGCTTCCACTTAGATCAGCAAGCTTCTTCTACGGTGGGCTTGTATGACTATTCTCCGCGTTTAGGTGACGTAGTGACACGCGGTTTGGATCCCACGTCAAACTGTAACTCCCGTCCGTCATGTGACATATGGCGTTACGAAGGTTAAACAACCCTAAGCATAATTATTATTAGGGAGAATTTTCATGACCTTTTGCCCTAAAAAAAAAAAAAAATTTCCTTTCAGATATTACTAAGTGTATTAACAGCAATGGCCGGTTTGTCCTCAATCTTATTTCTCACAGTCCCTCCTGGAAGAATAACTCACAAATTGCCTGAAAAATTACCTTTAGAAATTGCCTGTTCGTCCTTTTACGGGAGCACTTTGAGGGTAGCGAAACCTTATGAATGTGAACCTGCTGAAAACTTTGACAGCTTTCCCGTTGAAGTTCTCAAGTGTTCCGTCACGTGCTTGAAACAGGAGTAGGTAGTAAATGTGTGATCCACATTTTGAGTTTTATTTTTCACTTTCTGACAATTTCAGAAAAAAGTTTCCTTGAAAGAAAATTTCTAAAATACCCCCCAAAAAAATCACTAATCATTAATGATCAGTTTTTGCTTTTGAAATTTTGTTACTATCACCAAAATTAATAAAATAACGAAAGAAAAGCAGAATATTACTAATTGGTAATTTTTCGTGTTTTTCAGATATATATATATATATATATATTTTTTTTCCGAAAGTGTACATATGATATGCAAGTAACAAATTTCTTTCTTTTAGAAATTCAACCGATGAAGTTTTTAGAAAATTTGAAGACTCTAATCTGAATTGTACAGATTCCTCGAACTGTATCCTAAAATCTTCTATAGAATATTCTTTGATGAAAGGAAATTCATCAAATTCTAGCATCGAAATCTTTCATTTCGAAGATGGAAACATTTCTGAATCAACTACACTAAATAAAAATGTTTCTATTCATTTCTCAAGAGGAAATGGCACGTTGGACTATATTACGTACAACAGCGATGAATTAATATGTCCAACATTGGAAAAGGTTTGTGTCATGTTTATTTTTACGTTAATATTATTATGAAATAATTATGAAAATATGGAATAATAATGAAATGAAAGAAAAATCAATTCTTCATTCACTATTATTTTATTCCGTTTTGTCACTCGTTTTGTGTCATTAGCTTTAATGGAAGTTTGAACGAGTTCTTTCCATGTTTATTTGGTTAATTTTTGAAAAAAAGACAAAGTTCATTAAATAATTTTCAAAATTTATTACTTATTTTTCCAATTTCAGAATATAAGACTGGAACCGAACTGTTTTACAACATGCCAAGCAGAGACTGTCAGGGAACAAATGTGTTCGAACAAGGTTTCTATTGAAGAACTGAACCCGTCCTTTACGTTCTACTCCCATCTCTTGATTCGATTGTTCAAGGAATTCACTTTAGGTATCAAGGCGAATGTTATTCCGTAAAGAAGAATGTTAAAATCCTAAAAATGATAACCTTCCAAATGCTAAAATTAGTAGACACATTAACTAACTTACTAAAATAAAATAAAGTAAATAATGTACTTCAAATGTGAACGATTTCCTGTATAAATACGTTCAGAGGATAGAATAGAACGTTGTCTTTTGTCATCACCTTTTGAGAACCATCCCTGCTTTAATTAAAATTATGCTTTTCTCATTCAAGTTTCAAATTTACGCAATGATTTTATTTCCCTTTTGAAAATAAGATGCATACAAAAGTATTATTTAACATTGTCTTAAATTTTATTATCCATGACTCTCGACTTCATACGGTTACATACAGTATTATAATGACACTTTGTTTATGGATAGCCACCAGTCTCCCGTTATTGGAGGGCGCGGCTGTGACAATTCTGAAAGAACACAAAGGAGATTTTGGATTCCAGAGGTTGTACTGCAACATTGGAATGATGGTGATGACACCTATTTCTGGAACACTTATTGATATCTATACTAAACAAAATGGATTTGAAGACTACAGGTAAGAGACTTAAATTTAAGGTGAAGATTCTACAAAATGATAACTAAAACCAGAGCTCAAATATATTTGACTATCAAAGTTATTGCATTGTATAAAAATACAATTATTGTACAAAGCACAATTATTGTATAAAATATAAACTTTCTATAAAATACAATTATTGCGTATAAATACAATTATTTGATTATTTGATTTATTATATAAAAATAATTTGAGCATTTAAAAAACTTGGGTGCTCTTCCAATATGTGCTCTACCGCGAAACTGTGATCTACCATATTCCAATACGTGCTCTACCGTGAAACTAGCCTTATAAGGCTAACTAACGAAAATATCATGACTTAACCTAACCAATCGTTAGGTCAACTATACGCCCTTGACGATTGGTTAGGTTAAGTCGTGATATTTTCGTTAGTTAGCCTTATAAGGCTAACTAACGTACCTGCTGCTAATCCGAATAATCTAAGGTAGATCACGTATTGGAATGTAAATTTTCGCGGTAGAGCACATATTGGAAGAGCACCAAAACTTGAATAGGCCTATATGCTGTACTCTAAATTTCATTATATTTATTTTTAAGGCCTGCTATGTACATGTACTGCGGTCTGAAACTAATTGCAGCCCTTATTATACTCTTCCTCAACCTGGAGTTTAAAAAAGCGTCAACGAAAATAATCACAGATTTTTCTACATTGATGCTTAATCCCGAAATTGTATTTTTCCTTCTCGCAACATTTCTCGCAGGTAACATTTATGTTTAATGCTAACATCATTTCAAAATTGATACTTTTTTATATATCATAAATTCAGTGAAATTCAAAAAAGATTATTCTGATTTTTCAAATGTAATCCAGGAGTCCCAAACAGTGAAATTCAAAAGAGATTATCGTGATTTTTTAAACGTAATCCAGGAGTCCCAAACAGTGAAATTCAAAAAATTATTCTGATTTTTCAAATGTAATCCAGGAGTCCCAAACAGTGAAATTCAAAGAGATTATCTGATTTTTTAAACGTAATCCAGGAGTCCTAAACAGTGAAATTCAAAAGAGATTATCGTGATTTTTTTAAACGTAATCCAGGAGTCCCAAAACTCGATTCTGGCAGATAATCGAGGGAGGAGCTGTAAATGCAATTTAAGCTTTGCAAATTTCAAGAATAAAGTACTACTTTTCAGCACCCCACTTCTCCCCTTCTTTCACGGACACTGAACGAAGAGAATTTTCCATAATACCCCAACTCAATTTAATGTGCGCAGAGGAATTGGTTTGCTCCTTTTTATAATCTGGGATCTAATTTAACGTAACTTATTTTAACAGTAACACTGATTTTTAGAGTTATTTGTTCTAGTAATTAAAATTAACTGTATTAATACTATTTATAAATGGAACTGACTAAATTTTGCCAATCATTCAGTGGAAATAAGTCATTTAACTTAATTTTAATTGCATTTAATTTTGAAGTATTTGTTCAAAGTATATATACAGTATATACAGATAGATAGATAGATATATAGATAATCAAGGGTGACGATTGGATGCCATAAATAATCAAAGCTGATTACTGAAATAATCATCCCTGATTACTTATGAAACTTTTTTCATCACATTTGGATCTCAATGTATGGAACAGTATTTAAAACCAGTAAGTAAAACCCAAAACTTATATTTAATAATAATAAATTGTTTTCTTAACTCAAAGGAACTAGTTACGGGTACATTGAAACCTTTTTGTTTTGGCTTCTGGAGGATTTGGGAGCAGACAAACAGTTAATGGGACTTACTCTCACAGTGGGATCCGTTTTTGGAATTCCACTGCTCATGATGTCGACGCCTATCATAAGGAAAATTGGACACGTCAACGTAATTGTTATAGGTTTCTTTGTCTATATTATCAGACTCATTGGTAAGTTATGGAGTATTTGATGAAATATTAAGCTAATTTTACCTCCTTATTAGTATATTAGAGATGTACTTAGGTACTTTAACTGAGGGTTCAGATTTAACTGCGTAGTTTGAAAGTATTCAATTTAAAATGTGCCTCACCAATATCTCTACGGTATGGAAATAGTCTTTTCAGGTAATAAATTATGGTTTTCTCTAATATTCTTCTTTTAGCACGAAAATAGCTCATTTTTTATATTCTTTTGTACATATATTTTAAAAGAAATGGATTGCAAAAAATTAAAAGCAAATACTATGATTAATTTCGCGTCGTACAGACTACGAGAAAACTGAAAAAATCTTTTAGGCATGTATTGCTCGCGAACCTTCAGTTAAACCGAGCAAATTGTCAATGTTTTAAATGCAATTAAAGATATAAGTTGAGGATTTTAAATGAAACATTAAGCAATGAAGTTCGCAAATTATTTAGGTTTTCTTTTATGACTAAAAGTTCACTTTTAGAGCGTCAAGATATTTTTATTCATTTTAGGTGGAAATAATGTACAATACGAATTAATATTGTCTTGATTTGTTTATTGTTTTTACACAGGGTACACTCTTATCAATAGTCCTTGGTGGGCGATGCCATTTGAAGCCTTAGAATCCTTTACCGTTTCTCTGATGGTCGTGTCTTTCATGTCGTACGCGGCGGTTTTGGCCACGCCCGGCACCATCGTCACTCTTCAGGGAATGTATGGAGGCCTTTACAATGGCGTTGGTGGGTACCTCCTACTCTTTTTCATCTATTAAGTGTAGAGTTAAGAAACTCAATCGTTTTTACACGAATAATGTACGATTTTAATAGATGCCAGTTTTTCTTTATATTTTTCTTGACTTAGATTTCAAAGTAAAGCTTTAATTACCATAATATCAGCGAAGTTAAGCGATATTGGGTCGATAGTAGTTAGATGGGACACCGCTCGCTGCGTCCAGATTATGTAGCGACCCGTGGTTCGGATCCCACATAAAATTGTAGGTCCCCTGGGTTATATGACCTTAGATGTTGCGAAGGAGGTTAAACAGCCCAATCATTACAGTACCCATAATAATTAACGATACCATGATAGTAATTTTTACTCATAGTAAATTTGACAGGTCTTCGTTCTCTCTCTAATTTCACCAGTCATCATTTAGAGAAGGAACGAACATAAACAATATTCAGGTCCATAACTTTAGCGCCTCTTCTTAAAACGTTTTCAACGGATCTGCATAAAATTAATTTTAAATAACTGTACCTTGTGTCGAAAAGTCATTAAAAACAACAGCTAAATGATGGTACATCTATCATTTGTATACATCGCTTACAAAACAATTATCTAATATTTTTACTGGCATATGTGCCTTTCAGGACGTGGTGCTGGCAGCCTTATTGGAGGTTTCCTGATCGAACACATCGGCATTTTTCAAACGTTTCGGGTGATTGCTGGCATTAGTGCAGCGTCAGGATTCTGTTACTGGATCATCAATGTTTGTTTCTTCAAGAGAAACCAAAGCGCGACGATTGACATCGAAAATGAAGGAAAGGGAAATTGCGTGCTGGAGAAAAGGGAAAACCCAAAACCGGAAAAGGAAAACACAGAATTGACGAAAGAAAAGGAGAATAATAAAAGAGAAGAAACGGGAATAAGAATAACGAATGATACTAGAATAAGTAATATGGAAGGAAGCGAAAATAAAGCATTTGAAGGGGATAATCTTGAGTAAAAATAATTTAAAGAGGATCCACTTTGTAAAATATATGTGTATATATATATATACCTTTCCTTTCAACCTTTCAAGTGTTCCGTGCGATGATTCCTCATTTCACTAAAGTCAAGCTTTTCTCTCTCTCTCTCTCTCTCTCTCTCTATCTATCTATCTATCCCAGGGGTAGGGGAATTTTTTTGGGTATTACCCAAAACTCTATTTGAGTAAGGTGAAATTACCCCCAGACTTCAAAGTAAACAAAAACAAGCCAATTGCTCTTAAAATTGTTGCATATAGTATACAAAAAATTCAAATTAAAAAAATGGAAGTGTCTCTCATACCGCACGCATTACCTCCAAAATTTTTAAATTTACCCCATTTGGGGTAATTTACCCCTGTTCCCCGACCTCTGAATTCTATCCATATCATTTATCATTACACCTCATGAAAACAAAGCTTAAACTTTTTTTCTCTTATGAACTAAAGTTTCTGCAGTTTAATCACCTACGAATTCATATTTTTTATAAGTAAATCTTACTGCAGCTGTAAACTTGTATGTTTGTGTTGTATTCTTAAAACTTGTAATATATACTTTAAGTACACGCGAGTACAAATAATTATTTTTCATTCATTTATTTTCGTTATATATAAATAATAAATGTTAAAAAAAATTATTTCTTTCGAGGGGAATCCAAACAAATCTATTTATGATGATATACTTTAAATACGAGATAAATAATAGCTATATTGACGTAGTTTATTAAGATATTAACATAAATAAACAAATACGGATGGTTTATAGGTCATATTTAATTTAACTATTAGAAAAAATGTCGGATTACCTGAAGATCAAGGCCCCCAGCCTTCGTTAGTTAGCCTTATAAGGCTTATAAGGCTTATAAGCCTTATAAGGCTAACTAACGAAAATATCACGACTTAACTGTACGCCCTTGACGATTGGTTAGGTTAAGCCGTGATATTTTCGTTAGTTAGCCTTATAAGGCTAGCTAAAGAAGGCTGGGGGCCCTGATCTTCAGGTGATCCAAAATGTCTTTACAGATTAAAGTTGGTTCCAGAATTGAATGAAAATGAGCTTTCGTGGGACAAGTAACTCGCAACAGTAAAAAGTACTACTTTTTAAAACACCTAAAAGTGGTGCTTCAAACTAAAATTTATCTTCGAAACACATATACTACACACACACACACACACATATATATATATATGCATTAATAACTTCGGAGCTATTGAAGAATAGGGACCCCAGCCTTCTTTAGTTAGCTTTATAAGGCTAACTAACGAAAATATCATGACCTAACCTAGCCAGTCGTCAAGGGCGTACAGTTAACGGCCCAGCGCTGTCCAACTTGCGGCCCGCGGGCCGCATGCGTCCGCGGAATGGACGTTTGCCAAATTTCGATTTCTGAATTTTCTTCCCTATTTTGTCATTTCTAGTAGGGAGAACAACATTCAGCGGGTTCCTAAGTCGTATTAACCAACAGTGTATGATTATAGGCAACATCTTGGCCGCGCTTTATAGAAGTTGGACAGCACTGAGTTAACCTAACGATTGGTTAGGTTAGGTCGTGATATTTTTGTTAGTTAGCCTTATAAACCTAACTAAAGAAGGCTGGGGTCCCTATTCTTCAATAGCTCCATAACTTCTAATACCTTATCCTAAAACTGCTAAAGAGTTATAGGAATCATATTAATATGAAAGATGAAAAAATAAACTAAAATAAATTTCGGATCACCTGAATGAAGATCAGGGCCTCCAGCCTTCTTTAGTTAGCCTTATAAGGCCAACCAACGAAAATATCACGACCCAACCTAACCAATCGTTAGGTCAATTGTACGACGAAATTCAATCCTATATTTTGTTTAAATAATAAGATTAGGATCGTAAGAGCTTAAGAATTTCAAAGAAAAGTAATTTATATATAGAGAAAAAGTTCGGTGCTACTGTAGTATGCGGTCTACCTACGATTGGTTAGGTTTAATCATGATATTTTCGTTAAAACTAACGAAAATATCATGACTAAACCTAACCAATCGTCAAGGGCGATTAACACTGGGATATAAACAAGCAATTAGCAAACAAGATAAGAAATTATACTTGAAAGGTAAACCGCCGAATCGTAGGTAGACCGCATACTACAGTAGCACCAAAAGTTCTTAATAGAAGTTAAATTAATGCTTTAATAAACACCAGAAGCGATTTAAAATACTCCCATGGTTATTAACATTAAAGGATCACCTGAAGATCAGGGCCCCCACCTTCTTTAGTTAGCCTTATAAGGCTAACTAACGAAAATATCACGACCTACCCTAACCAATCGTTAGGTCAACTGTACGGCCTTAACGATTGGTTAGGTTAGGTCGTTATATTTTCGTTAGTTAGCCTTATAAAGCTAACTAAAGAAGGCTGGGGGCCTTGATCTTCAGGTGATTCACATTAACATTTAAAGCTCGACATTTAAATCATTTGAAAGGAATCATACAAAATAATTCCATTTCATTTGTCAAGGCAACCAACATAAATCATGTCGTAAGCCCATTCCGGCAAATGCGTAGCCACCATGATTCTCATCTTGTAGTAAAGGCTCATTGGTTGGTATCTTGTTTGGGGGTACTTCTGTGTAAGGGCTTCCTCAAACGAATTTATCACAGGAGAGACGTCGGTATCCTGGTGTTGGAAAACATTGAAATAAGATTATTCAGAATTTCACAATTTTTTAATTTTAATTTTTTTTAAATTTCTTAAATTAATATTTTAAACTACAATTCAAAAGTGAATCTGAGGGAAGGAATTAATTTACTTTATATAATTCAACAAGGCCTACTGTAGACTGTCAGAATAATCAATAACCTCAGAGATATTCAAGACGTCTAAATTGAAATATTCTATTAAGGTTTAGGGGTATCACTTGATGTACTTACAGTATTAACCTATTTGAGACTAAAGGAAATTTATCATCAGACGTATCCAATTTAATAATAATAATTATTGGTTTTGTTTAACCTTCTTGGCAACATCTAAGGTCATATGACGGAGGGGACCTACAGCTTTACTTGGGATCCGAATCACGGGTCGCTACAAAGTCTGGACGCAGCGGACGGTCTCCAAGCCAACTACTATCCGACCCAATGTCGCTTAACTTCGCTGATCAACGGGGAGCGGTGTTACGACATTGGCTACAACGTAGCCCCAAATTTAATATTAAAATATCTTCGTGGATATAAATGTACAAAATGTTTTAAATAATTTGAGTGAATTAATAATAATTAATCATAAAATCAAACTGATTAATTGAAATGTAAATTATGAAGATAGAAAAACAGTCAAATGAATATATAAAACTCCGTTGATATTCATTAAACGAAAAATTGTTCCATGGAATAGTTAAATTATAAGATATGAAAACATCTCAATTTAAGCCGAGATATTTTCCCTTTGAGAGAATTAATTTGCATGGATGTATTTCTTGAAATGGAACTAAATAAAAGGCATAAATGTGAAATAAAAGCTAACAGTTCTAATTAACAGATCGATATAGATACTGCATACTTTACTAAACTTATGAACTACAGCGCCCTGCTAGGATAAAAAGGCCGGATCACCTGAAGAGCAAGGCCCCCAGCCTTCTTTAGTTAACTTTATAAGGCTAACTAACGAAAATATTACGACCTAACCTAACCAATCGTCAAGGGCGTACAGTTGACCTAACGATGGTTAGGTTAGGTCCTGATCTTCAGGTGATCCAAAAGGCCACTCTCCAAAAGCAACGGAATGGACATGTTGTACCATCCTCTTGTAACATGATGTCCTCCAGGTGAGGTTTCCATCTAAGATGGATATGTAACCTTGTGAATTAAGACGTCCTCTACGAACACAAGGTTAGTTTTTCTAGAGTACCAAATGCATTCCCACGCCATAACGGTACAGCCGTCGAATTTCACATGGGTTGCACCAATTTGGGATTGAGCACATCTCTACAGGTTCTCCATACCAAGATCCGTCCTCCTGAAGCAAACTACCGGAATCTTGATTCGTCTCAGAAGACAACAGAGTGGCAAAACTGATCAGATTTGTCCTTCATCTGCATGGACCAATCATACCGTTTCCTCTTATTAGTCTCAGAGAGCGTCCCACGTAGAGCGTCCTACATAGAGTTTGGTACAGAGGACTCTAGCTAGTCGGAAGCCATTACTCTCTGAGACTAATAAAAAGAAACGATAATAAATAATAAGAGGACGCCCTTTCTTTTGCAAGCACTTCTTCCTCAAAGAGGTAACGGTCATACAACTTTGAAGAAGCTGCATGACTACCACCACAGTTGACATACCAAGAAGGGTCCGACACTCAGCCCCCATCGCGGAAGGCCCCACCACAAGAGACACTTACAGAGTGATGATCGCCCGATTGACGGCGGCAGTTACAGTCAACATGGTTGAACTGTTGGCAGTAGTAACACTGCCGAGGCAGAGGTATATTATGATGTAACATTGACCACCCAAAAATACGCTTCCAGTGTTTCGGACTCTTTCTGTAGGATGTCGGTGACTGCCTGACACGATACAAAAGAAAAAGAATATATATACGAGTGTGTGTGTGTGTGTTTTATTGTGAAATTCATCCCATATATATATATATATATATATATATATACACACCTGGTTCATCAACCAATCACCAACCAAGTGTCCGAAACACTGAAAACGTTGTATTTTTGGGTGGCTAAGGGCAATTGCATTATGTTGCACATACGGCTTAACTTTAGCCTAAATCATTAGGGGTCTGATAACAGGTCGAGATACCGTTGTTTTTATAGAGATACGCTCAATTTTCATGACCTGCTGGTCCACTCGTTCCGCTAGTAGAGTCTTCTTCGAGTATCGAAGGAAGTAACGGGTGAAAACAACTCGACGAGACTGGTTGAGGGAGGGATGACCCGACCACCTTACAGAGGTAAGCGTCCGAATCAGAGAGCTCTACTTCTAGACAAACAACCCCCCATCAGACTGTGAAACAATCGCGAAGTGGCGTCGCAAGAGGCGACTATGGCACAGTAGTTATCAAAAATGTTCCCTTTCGGCAATAGTGATGCCATCCATCGAACGGATGACAAAGAACTTCTCGAAGAAGACAAGTTCAAAAAGCCGGGGTAGTGTTACGCTGCCGTCAAATAAAAGGGAGAAGGCCAGCTTGTCTTCCACCTTCGTGACGCAGAGAAGCAAACATAGCTGCAAGGTCTCGCATCTTCTTGGAACGAACAATAGCATCTCAACGATGCTGCCAGACGTTATGAGCTATGGTCCGGAATCCCAAAAGAGAGTCCCTATAAGGGCAAGATGCGGCAGATTTTGCGACCTAATTTACACCTTCGTTGCCCCGACCCGCTGTCTGAGCTGGAACCCAACAAAAGTCGACTCTACGTCCACAACGACCAACTACAAAGTTCCATTTCAAAATATCTTTAAAAAGTGTCTAAATCTAGAGTAAGCTGTTGGAGCTACTAAAAATGAAAAAAGCATAAAAAGAATAAGGAAGACCTGGAAACTGAGAAGACCTATATAAAAGCCACCGTAGTCAAATGGACAATGGCATGATAGACTACGTCAAGAATCCGTAGCCAAGCAGGTGTTGCCGAGGAATATACCTTGCAGCCGTAGTCAGTTTTCTCTCGAACGAGAGCCAAATACAAAGAGAGAACAGAGGTAAGGCCAACACCACAATTGGTGTGTGCCGAAATTCTCAACGAATCCGGTAGATGGAGATACGCAACTTTTAAGGATCGTAGATAAGAGAGCTATGTCAGCCTTCAATCTAATACCAGTCCGGATGGACACCACGCGGCGACAGAAGTGAGGAATAACTTTTGCATTAGATGAAGGGAAATTGGTTAGAGATGTATCCTCAAATTAATTTGCCCTGATATACCTCAACAAAGATCATAGTCTTCGATAAAAAATCCGCTATTGGTAAAATGCTTAATATATTTGAACCTATCTGTGGTACAGTAATTTTCTACTGTACTTACTGTTACACCATGCTACAGTATCATGAAGGACTTACCCCGATGGTGACATAAGTTTTCATAATATCGATTTGGTCTTTAAAGTTTTCTTCACCGTAGAAATTCTTTACCTCTTCTGTCATTGACTTCCACATCTTCTCTCCTTCCTTAACCACGGACTCTTCAGTGATAATTGAAGTTGCTGAGGAAATACCAAAGCAGGAAGATAAAATAATGTACTTATTAATGTGTGTAACGACATTTCTTTAGAATTGTTATGAAAATCTTTCGATAAAGACATGCAAACAAATATCAGCATATCACTCCATAGTTCAAGTTATCATACTGTATTTTCTGAGACTGATTAAATAATACTGTAAATTCTGGGTAATCTATACCTATCCATCTTCCAAACTCCCTTTTCATTACCTATAAGGAAGTTTCCAGGTTCCAGAAGGATAACATCCACTCCATATGGTTTCATTTCTTGTCTGTAACGATCTTTTGTTGTTAATATTTAGTGAAGGAAAACTAAACTACATTGTATTAAAGTCATTTAAGAGGCTTTCATTCTCTTCGCATATAACAGAAATATTAAACTCATGGAAATGATTCAGTATCGTGCATTTATTTAAAAGAAACAAGATTCTTATCCTCACCGGAGACAGTCGTTCAATCCTTCCACTGCATATTTTGAAACCACGTAAGGCGACCGCATTGGGGGCCCCATTCTGCCCAACATGCTTGCAACATTGACCACGCGACCTAAAATTTAAAACTATTAAAATAATTCGTTTCTGATAAAAAAAAATATATTTAGTTACAAATATTGTTGATAAGCGACTTCAAAATGATTTAATCAGACACAGTTTCAAAGTGATTTGGGTCAGACATTTTTTTATGACTAAAAATAGCTAAATGTTATTTATGACGAGACACACAGGAAGCGGAAGCAATAATAAGTTTAAAATATTAACACTTTTGCATATCTCATTTTGATGAACCTTGAATCATTTTAGTTTTTCAAATCTTTAAAGTAACTTCAAGATAAGTTAGTTATCAGTTAAAATATATTCTAATTACCTTTGGCCTTTCTAATGAGAGGCAGAAAGGCTTTGGTAGCGTTGATCGTTCCGAAAATATTCACGTCTGCTATTCTTTTGTAAGAAGAAATGGGAACCCATTCCACGTTGCCAAATGTGCTTAACCCAGCGTTGTTTGCAATACCCCAAAGACACTCTGAAAATAATAAATAATGGTTCTACATATATATATATATATATTAGAGAGAGAGAGAGAGAGAGATTGGCCAAATAAACATTCTTCTTACCATCATCTGGAAGGAGTTTATCAACTGTTTCTCTTGCTGCTTTCACTTCTTCTTCGCTGGTTACGTCCATCTGAAGAACGTGGAGCTTCTCTGAACCATTTTCCTTCAGGGCCTTCGCCCCATCTCCCTCTTTGTCAGCCAAGAGGCAACAAGCGAATACTCGGAATCCCTTTTAGAATAAATAGAAAGTGTTTCAGACAGTTTGTTTCTTAGCCAAAAACTTACACAGGAAATTTTAAACATGTTTCGTAAATCGGATAAAGGAACAATCATTTGTAAAAAATTGTAAATCGATAAGAAAATTTAACTCATTTATAAGGAAACGAGAATAAAAAAGAAAAAAAAAACAATTTTGTCCTTCGAAAGAGGTTTCTTTGTGTGGTTAAAATTTTTGAGGCTGAAAATAAAATGCTATTCTTTATTAAAGGTAATTTTGTAATTATAACTTCCTGACTATGTAATAAACTAAATAAATAAATAAGAGAACTAATTAACTAACTAATTAACTATAACTAATTATTATTAAATAAATAAATACGAGAAGCTTACTAAAGAGTCCAGGTGAAGGGCTAACTTGTAACCAAACCCTGTGTCGCATCCCGTGATCAAAACAGCTTTTCCTTCAGTCCCAAGCTAAAAATAAATAAATAAATAAAAAATTGCGCCTATTTCACGTAAGCTGACTGACTGATGCTAATCGACGCTGATTGGAGACCTATAAAACAAACTGAGGTTATTCTATTTCAGCCGAATGTAATTTTTGTTTTATTGAATAAAATACAGTAATTTTCATTACAATTGATGAGAAATCTTTCGTATAATACAGTGAAACGTAAGACAAAACTAAAAAAATACAGTGACGTAGGCTTAAATATTTACGGAGGACCAAGTTGATCAACGAGCTTTTTCATTTCAAAACTTTTCTATAACATAAGTATAAATTCTATGAACTTTAAATCGAATACTGAAGTATTCATGCATGTATTATATACATAAACATTGGACTTCATTTAATATTTACCCTCTGAGTTGCGAAGAACATGTACAGAACACTACCAACAATCCAAAATGTAATGAATGCCAGCCATCCATTCATGAGCCCACTGCAACAGAAAACATTTCCTAGGAACCATGACACTACCCCGATGAAGAGCAGTTGAACCCCTTTATCTAATGTCGGTAGTAAGCTCATCTTCTCTCCTTTAAAAAATGGTACAAGGGTATGTTATACTCGTATATCTTAACTATACCTTTAACTATAAATAGAAATATAACTGAAGTAAAGTAGAAGAGTGAGGGTAAACCTTTTAAATAAATGCTTACACAATGGAAGAGGGGAAAATTCCCAAAGAATTTTTAAAAAATGAAGAAGAACAAAAAACAAAAAGAACAGTGAAGACAGAGGAAATAAAGCGGAGGGAAAAAAACGTAGCGTTGGAAGAGGGGAAATGTGCTTGGACTAACCACGACTGACCAAGTTCTTTTAGATGAGAGTAAGCTCGTCTCGCTAATTGTAGGTTTGGGGATTCCAACCCCAGAACCTACTAACCCATAGAAGGCTAGAAGACCGCCTAAAACCCTAGCAGTAGATGCAAACGACGGTAGGCCAAAAGCTTTTGCAGGACGCGGAAGAGGCACTCACTCTCTCCTTTGAAATCGCAGAATATGTCGTAAAATAGAGGAACTTGGACAGGGAGATCAAAGCCAAAATGGCGATAACTCTTCTCCAAATCCTCTACTTTCTCTCATCTATTCCCTCGAAGTACTAAAGGGAAACACATCTTTCACTAATAATTTTGAATAAAAACACGTTAAATTCACAAAATGTTTTGTCTTTTGCGTTTAATTAAGCAGACAAAACTAATTAAATAACATTAGTTTGGACGTCACGCATTTTTAGGTTTATAGCGTAACGACAGTATTTCAAAGCTATTAGTTTGATTAACTTTCATGTAGTTTATATTCAGTGCGATCTCTTCACCTCTTCTGAAGATCTAAAATATACAATATGCTCTAATGAAATGGTACAGGCGAGAAGATTAAAAAATATATATATACAGGGTGTCCAAAAAACTATATAGCTATAAAGCTATAAAGAGTATATAGTTTTTTTTTTGGGCCACCCTGTATATGACTGTATGAGACGCTCTATTTTTTAAGGTGCACCCTGTTAGCCAAAGGCAGTTTCAACCAGTATGATAAACAACGTTTAAAGAAATGGCAAGGTATCTATTTTTAAAAGCTATCTTCCCGCCCTTCCGCCATAACACACCACCTCACTTCAGTCAGCGAAAAATGTACGCAAGAACACCCCCTCCCCACCTCCCCCAAATGATTTTGACATTTCTATCAAATATTAAGTTTGCGAGTAAGTTCGAGGCACATAAATAGACCATTCCTCGAGTGGTAAAAACAAAGGTATAAAATATATATATATATATATATATATATATATATATATATATATATAGAGAGAGAGAGAGAGAGAGAGAGAGAGAGAGAGGAGAGAGAGAGAGAGAGAGATCTTAAAATCAAGGAGAATAAATAATAATAATAATTAAAAGCCGTAAAGACGAGTGTGAATCTCTGCATAAGCGAGGTAGTGACGATTTTGAGTCCATATATTAAAAAAATTAATTACCCTAACTTAATTAACCTCAACGCCATCCAACCGAGAAGGCATGATAAATGTTTCGGACGCAATTGAGGGCTCAAACGATGTGTTCTGTTAAGTTATTAAATAGCGAGAAACTCGCTAATCTATCGTAATCTAACCTAACCAAGCCTTAACCGGCCTAACTTAGCGTAACTTAACCTAATTAAGACTAACATATCTTTTTTCCGACAGTAAAAATACTTAGAGATTTTTTGGAGCAAGTGTAGTTTACGTCCCCCTGTGGTGCCTAGTGTAGTTTACGTTCCCCTGTGGTGCCTAATGTAGTTTACGTTCCCCTGTGGTGCCTAGTGTAGTTTATGTTCCCCTACATTATCCTAGTGTAGTTTGCGTTTCCCAACTTTGTCTGCGTATACCTAATCAAATAAAACGTTAAAACTAACGAAAATATTACGACTTAACCTAACCAATCGTCAATTTATATATATATATATATATATATATATATATATATATATATATATATATATATATATATATATATATATTGACGCTTGGTTAGGTTAAGTCGTAATATTTTCGTTAGTTTTAACGTTTTATTTGATGGATTCATTTGAAAAATGTCCCCTAAAGATCCTACTGTAGTTTATGTTCCCCAACTTTGACCTAATGTAGTTTGTGTCCCCCTTTGCGTCAGGGGGACGTAAACTACACTTGCTCCGATTTTTTATATAATTTTGTTAATATTCCGAGGTGCCAAACGTATTACCTCACTACCTCACAAAAAAAACCACTAAATCTGTGAATTATCACACACTCAACCTCATTTATACCCAATTGCCTACGGGCACACACACACACACACACACATTTTACATTAAACGCCTTAATTAAAAGTAAAAATTAATTTTTTTTTAATTCATTCAAATTACTCTAAAAAAAAAGTCCGATAATCCGATTTGAGATGCTTTTAAACTGCAAAAAATACGTCACTTTCTATATTTATACTCATTTACACAAATTACGCAACTGCGCAATCGTTCAGAAAATGCAACAACGACAATCGTCGATGGAATACATTTTAGTACATTCTACGTAGGAAGCTTCACGATAATGACGACTACGAAAGAGTTGACAAATCATTCGTCATGGCCATCGTTTGAGTCATATTGTAAATAATAATAACGAAGTCGTAATAAAAGAGCAATAAATATTCTGATATAAAATGCTTAAAATGCATCACATAACAAACTTCTCATATACATGCGATGAAACTGTTTGATGCCAAGGAAAAGTATGTATGTATGTATAGGGTGATCCAGAGAAATGGGACCCAAAAGAAACCCCTGTAACTCTTAAAGTATAAGTCCTTTTATAAAATCATACGCATCATTCGAAAGAGGATAGTTACAAGATTGTACAGGATTGTATAGATTTTGACAATACAAGACAAGATAAGATACAAAACAAAATAAAAGTGTTAGTTAAAACTAACCCTTCAAGATGACTGCATGGACTGTGGAACAGCTGCGTTTCATAACTGAGCAATATTATGAGCATGGAAGAAGTGTAGTTTCAGCTCTTAGAAGGTGATTTTGACATCTGAAAATTTGTCTTGAAAGATCTTTGAGCTGAAACTATTCTTCCATGCTCATAATATTGCTCAGTTATGAAACGCAGCTGTTCCACAGTCCATGCAGTCATCTTGAAGGGTTAGTTTTTAACTAACACTTTTATTTTGTTTTGTATCTTATCTTGTCTTGTATTGTCAAAACCTATACAATCCTGTACAAACTTGTAACTATCCTCTTTCGAATGATGGGTATGATTTTATAAAAGGACTTATACTTTAAGAGTTACAGGGGTTTCTTTTGGGTCCCATTTCTCTGGATCACCCTTTATATATATATATATATATATATATATATATATATATATATATATATATATATATATATATATATATATATATATATATATACATTCAACTGCAAAGAACACGCAGTATAAATAACGTAAAGAACGACGCTTGTATAGGAGATATTCCGCGTAAGACGAGAGAGAGAGAACGAAACAAATGAAAAAATGAGGTAACCACCCGGGAATCGAACCCGGGATCTTCCGATTGCCGGTCAGATGCGATACCATTACACCATGTAGAAGAATTACGGCATTTGGAAGAGTGAGGCCCATGGTGTAATGGTATCGCATCTGACCGGCAATCGGAAGATCCCGGGTTCGATTCCCGGGTGGTTACCTCATTTTTTCATTTGTTTCGTTCTCTCTCTCTCGTCTTGCGCGGAATACTCCTATACAAGCGTCGTTCTTTACGTTATATATATATATATATATATATATATATATATAGAGAGAGAGAGAGAGAGTTGACAAAATTAAATAGACACCGGGTTTTTTTAACTTAGTTTTTTTATTTGATAATAAAAGTCAATAAATAATAACAGATTTATTGAATCAATATATTTATAATCGTATTGATTTCCCCTTTGCATTATGTAAAGCTCACACACACACACAAACACACACACAAACACACACACTCGTTCTAGAATTCCAATGATGAGCTTCATTGCTCTTGAGGACGATCATCGTGCTGTCTATTTATTTTTGTCAACCCTCTGTAGTTTATTAAAGATTTTGTTTTTATTTACTTAATGATATGATAATTTTGATCATTATTATTATTATTATTATATATTATTATTATTATTATTTCATCATTATCATTATTATTATGTTTAAATATATTTTGTGTAGTTTTCCTCCAAAAAGACGTTTAAACTTCTAACTGTCAATTTACTATAAAGGTTTTTTTTCGCTGTTCAGAATTCATGTTTGAACATTCGTATGTGTCATGTCTTCTTTGAATTCATGTTTGAACATGCGTATGTGTCACGTCTTCTCTATTTTAAATACTTGCCAAATACTTTGATTTGAAGTTATTAAGGTTTTAATATTTTAATAATTGTTCGGTATTTTAATATTTTAAAATAATAACTGTAATGTATTTGGACAAGTTTATAATAAGACTTCTATCCCTCAGTAACAATCCATTAAACTGTCATTGCTGAACATATATATATATATATATATATATATATATATATATATATATATATATATATATATACAAACCGTAGCCATAAACATTAGCGCATATAAATGCGAAATAGATATTATTATAATGATGTTCTCAAAATAAACAACACTTTTTACCTGACTTTAAAAGGTGAGTTAATTCAAGTAATTAAAAGTATGATGTCAAGAAATTAATTATTGGTTGAGATTTTTTTTTTTATTTATTTATTTATAAAAATGTTTCGTTTTAGATTTGAAACTATTTCCGATGAGAATGTTTATATTTCGAATCGTCTGACGTCAAACTTAAAAATGGCACTCTATTTTCTGTCTGGCACCGTATCAACTGCCACACAGTTTGCTGAACGAACCTCATAACACTACCTCTCTGTTTGTATGTATGTATGTATGTATGTATGTATTTATTTTTATGTCTGTTTAATCAGTGTACAAATGGTATGTACAACTTGTACAACTGTGACAATAAGATACAATATATAGACAATGCATTCCAAAATGTTTTATTGGAATGAAAATACACACACACACACACACATATATATATATATATATATATATATATATATTCATAGGGGGTGACAAAAGTTAGGCAGAAGATAGTTAGGCAGAAGACAGGGAGTACTGGAACTCCCGTTTCTCCTATTACTGTCCTTCTTAACTGATCTTTTTCCGTGTCTCATCTACCTTGTGAGCAGTCCAGCATGCTCTCAAAATTTAAATAAAATGGCAAAGACTTCAAGGAACTCGGAGTCTCCTGGGGAGGGGACCATAAATGTCCCTACTTCTGGCTCCCTGCTGCCGATACCGGGATCGCAGACTCGGGCAGCGGGGCTGGTTCTGCTACTGCCCATTCGAGATGTTCTGGGCCTGTGCCTGACTCACTTTTCATAAACTTCTGGAACATTCATGGACTTTCCTCAAATTTTCAATCTGTTGAACACCACCTCTCTCTCCTCCTCTAAACCTCACCTTCTCCTCCTCACTGAAACTCAGGTGTCTGGGACGACTGACAGGACCCCCTTTTCTGTACCCTCTTACTTTTTCTATACTCTGTTTCACCCGAAAGGTGGATGCTGCAATGACCTAATTTGCTCTCGTATTCCCGAACTTGAATTCTACACCCTCTGACTACGGCTTACATGCCACTCTCAGACTAAATACATCTGCTCTGTCTACCTTTGTCCTAATTCTACTGAATATCGAAAACTCTTTGAATACCTCACTTCCAAAGTGGAATACATTCTATCCCATTCTCCATTTGCTGAAATCTCCATTTTAAGAGATTTCAATGTTCACCACCACCTTTGGCTTTCCTCCCATTTCACTAACATCCCTGATGAACTAGCTTACAATTTTTCTATCCTGAATGACTTGGAGCAGATTGTACAGCACCCTACTCGTATCTCCGATCGCCTTGGAGATAGGCCCAACATTCGGAATTTATTTCTTCCCTCTCATCCTCTTTCTTATTCTGTCAAACTTTTTTCTCCGTTGGGCTCCTCCGACTACAATCTTATATCTATTTCCTGTCCAATCACTCCAGTTCGGCCTTTGGATCCTCCTAAGAGGAGACGCCTTTGACACTTTGGAGCCGCTAATTGGGAGGCCATTATGCCATGATTACTGCTTCCGTGGCCGGTGCCCTTCTGGGTGCGCTGAGCGCATCACAGAAGTGATTCTCTCGGGCATAGAAGCGTACATTCTATATTCTATTCCTAGCATTAATGCAAAAAAAAAACATGGTTTAACTTTGCTTGTTATAATCCGCAACAGAGGAGGCTTTCAGGAGGTACCGTTGCCATCCAACTTCTGACTCTCACTCAGCTTATATTTCTGCCCAGAATCGTGCAAAATCTGTTCTTCGACTCGCCAAACATTTCTTCATCCGACAAAAATGTGAAAACTTATCCAGTTCTAATTTTTCTCGTTCTTCTGGAACCTAACCAAAAACCTCTCTGACAACTTTACTTCTTCTTTTCCTCCTCTTTTCTATTCCGACTGCTCAATTACCTTCTCTTCTCATGATAAAACTGAACTCTTCGCTCAAACTTTCGCCTCCAACTCAACCCTGGACGATTCCGGTGCTGTTCCTCCATTTCCTCATCCCTCCGACTTAATTATGTCTAAAATTAGAATCCCTTTTAAAGAGGTTTATTCTGCCCTATCTGGACTCAACTCTAGGAAGGCGTACGCTCCCCATGGTGTTCCTTCTGTTGTTCTCAAGAATTGTGCTTCTGTGCTGACATCCTGCCTACTCAAACTCTTTTGTCTTTGTCTTTCATCTGGAACGTTTCTTTCCTACTGGAAATTCGCTTTTATTCATCTTGTCCAAAAGAATGGTGACCGCTCCCAACCCTCCAACTATTGTCCAATTGTTTCGAATTCTTACCTTTCTAAAGCTTTTGAATCTATCCCTTATTGGAAGATTCTTAAACACCTCTTGTCTCACAATCTTCTTTCAGAGCGTTAATATGGGTTCCGCAAAGGACGCTCCACTGGCGATCTTCTTGCATATCTCTAACTCTTTGTCATTCTCCTTTCGGGGTTTCGGTGAAAATTTTGCTATTGCGCAGACATATCAAAAGATTTTAATAGAG
>JAJOZX010003163.1:340000-447500 GCA_023014485.1 Bathynomus jamesi
TTATCTTACGGACGTTCCAATTTTATTACTTAATATAAACTATTGTACCATTTATGTAAATTACCTCACTATTATTATAAAGAGGTTCCCAATTTTAATGGTTACTGGTTAATTATGTACTGGTTTCTTTAATTTTATTAACAAGGGATTCTTGTTGCGAAGAAATATGATCAAACCTAATAATAATATCAATGCGGCGAAAACCATCTTGACTCAATGGACACTTGATACACTCACTCGCAGTGGCGGCTCATGACTAAAAAGTCTAGGGGTGCTGTCTCTAAGAATGGGTTGAAATAATTACTGAAATAAAAGGATGAGCATTGAGCAATGAATAAAAGTTTCAAAAGTTATTGAAAAAGTTATTCAGTGAGCTCATCCTTATATTGTTCTTGATTATTTCAATTGTAAATAAAAAATTTAGGGGTACTGCAGTTCCGCAGTGCCTACCGACGAGCCGCCACTGCTGAGTCACTCGTATACATTCAAAGAAACAAAACAGCAAAAGAATCTAATTTCTCCACTACGACTTCATGGCGAAGAAATTACAGTGTTTATATCGAACTGTTGGTTTTTGCTACTGTTTTATATCACTGATATAGCTTAATACAGAATTATTCTACAATTATTCTACAATTGCGGGAAAAAAATACTTTGAAATGGATTCATTCTAATCACAAATTTTCGGTTTATTCTACCAAATTAAGTCGAAAAGTAAGAAAAAAAAAATTGGGATATAAAAATCGTTTAATTGGACCCAAAATAAATGAAAAATATATTTTACAAAGTTTTATTGTTCATAATTAATAAAATACGAAATGTGTTAAATTTCACACATTGGGAACTGGAAGGTCTAAAATTGCTTCCAAAGTTAACGATGAAAATTTCACACACTGGGCAGTGGGCATTAAAGGGCTAAGATCGAAATGAGTGGGTTACGAATGAATCCATTTTTTATTGTGGGTTTTATTCCCTTAATTCAAATTCTCGTAATTGAGAATCTTCAATTAACATTTAACAACTGTTTTGGGCGAAGTAAAGGTGTTGCGGACAAAAAATTATTTAGTTTATATATAGAGGGTGTCCCATAAATCCAGTTTCATAGAAAAATTTATTTTAAATTAAATTTACCAAAGTAATACATTAGAACTAAAATAAATATTCAAATTGATGTCTTGTTTTGGGATGTTTTTCCTCGTTGCAGGTAGAATAACAAGCAATAGCTAATATGGAAATGAGTTACACTCCTGAGGAAATGGCTTCCGGAGGTCTTTTCCTCAGGAAACTTTATTGGTATCTTTATTGGTAGTTATCATTACTTATATTTTTCCTTTTAATCTTATTTTTGCCTTTAGTTTATTATTAATTTTTATTATTACCTGTTTCATTACTAATCTTTTTTACCCAATTTTCGTTTTTAGTTTTTTAATATTACTAATTGTGTTATGGAAGTTTTTCCTTTAACTCAGTTAAGAAAGTTTTCATTTCCATTTGTTTTTATTTATATATAAGCGGGGCCACCAGCTTCACCTTCGTGTGAAGAGAGACCAACGCACAGAATTGCGACGAGGTTACGAGGTACAGTATACAGAGAGAGAGAGAGAGAGAGAGAGAGAGAGAGAGGCTAGGCTATGAGCAGCGTTGGGCACTAAAGCGTTAATCCGATAACAGTTAATTAACGAAGTTAACTTTTTTTAACGGACTATTAACGGAAGTTAATTTCCATTTATCGTTATCGGACTAGTTAACTTCCGATAACTCGATATTTAGTCTGTTAAAGTCCGTTAACACGTTAACTGCGAGGAGTCATTCACGGAAGATCACCGCTCCGCGAATGAATTCAAACCGCCATAACTTCAGCCTGCCAATTCCGTCCTCTGCCGCAGTGGAACGGCTCTTCTCTCTCGGCAAAGACATCCTGAGGCCCAAGAGGTCAAGACTGGCAGTTGGGCCTAACTTTGAGAAGTTGGTCTTTCTGAAGGGCAACCAGCACATTGTGTCATAGTCTTTAATAAATGTGCCTAAAATTTAATTTTACCTTTCAGTTCCCGCCATAATAATTCTCTGGT
This sequence comes from Bathynomus jamesi, assembly GCA_023014485.1. Lineage (NCBI taxonomy): Eukaryota > Metazoa > Arthropoda > Malacostraca > Isopoda > Cirolanidae > Bathynomus > Bathynomus jamesi. The sequence continues at coordinate 342,070 of JAJOZX010003163.1, forward strand.
AAATTAAAATTTAGTTAATGTTAGTGGTTACAAGGGTTTCAAAACATGTAATCAGTACATTTTTTATTAAAAATAAAAAAAGTTATTAAGCAAAAAGTTGTAAAACTTGATAAAAATACAGTTAAATACCTATTTATTGTTGGATTTTGCATAAATAAACATTTTCTATGGGTTTTGAAGCTTTTTTCCTTGATTTTTTTAAATGTTAGTAAAGAAATAGTTATCGTTAACGGATTATCGTTAACTTCCGTTAACTTTGTAGTAAAATTATCGGATTATCGTTATCGGAGTTAAAAATTGGGGTTAACGGATTATCGTTATCGAAGTTAACTTTTTGGTTAACGGTGCCTACCACTGGCTATGAGTATGCCATCAGTGCTAGAAGGGACCAACCTGCGAAACTCTTACCAGGTTATGAGGTAAATGAGGTAAATGAGGTAAAAATCTAGTAGTAGCAGTAGATGAAGAAGGAATAGAAGACAAAGACAGTACCAAATTTATGAACTGAAAAGAAGCCTACAGACATTGCCACTAAAATGACACTCATTTCTGCGTTATATGCATCAAATGTAAACTGATGTACATCGCATACTTTGGTAGCGTAAGTTAAGGCCTTCAAGTGTTTTAAAACAAAAACAAAACAAAAAATGATTGAGTTGTAGTGCTATATTGTAGTGAATTAATGTGGCTGAATAATCTATAATATTTAACTTATTTTACTTAATCATGAAAGCATTTTTGTTTCATACTTATCAAATAGATAACGAGAATAAAGTAAAGTGTTTCAATTCATACATAAATGAAAATGAAAATTAAAATAAAACGGTTTATTGGCAGACTATTATAGTCCATATGACAAATATTATCAATACAATGACAGTTCATATACTAAGGATAGAAATATATATACAATTGATTAGAAATAATACTGTAATGTCGGAGTTAAGTGGAGCTACAGACAGACCTTTTCGTACCAAGAATTCCATAGCTTAGAGGATAAATGGCAGGACTCATGGATAGCTTGGATAATCGGGTTGGTTGATTTTCTAATTCTTTGCATTAGACTGTATTGAGCACGTCTTGTTACCTCCGGGAAGCTCGAGACATTGCGGGTAGCAAACATTTGCGAAGCTGAGCATCTCGGGGGGGTAATTTATGTAAGCGTCTAAAAGACCTGTTGTACAGCAATTTTAGGGTTCTGCCAGAACTTTTTTTACAATTAACCCAGAGTTGCTGTCCGTATATATTACTGCAGAAAGTACGAAAGAGAGTGTCTTTAGCTTCACTTGTACAGAATCGAAAGTTCCTTATGGTCATATTCGCTTTAGCACACAGGCTTCGAGATTGTTTTCTTATATCCGAGTCATCAGTCAAGGAGCTGGTAATAGTTTGACCCAAATACTTAAGCTCTTGCACTTCCTCAATTACTTCACCATTCATTTCAAACCTAATATCAGCTGGCTGATTACAGCTTTTAGGATGAAATTGCATAACCTTAGTTTTTTTAACATTAAAAAGAATATCATGTTTCTGCGAATACACTTCGCATCTAATGGATTTAATTGATTCAAACCCTAAGTTGTATTAGTACGTAGTCAGTTTGGTAATGAACAATTAAAAATTTAAATTAGTAAAATTATTATTACAATTTAGTGATTTTATTCTGAATAACCACATACGATTTTATTCAGTCTCAGAAAAGACCGATAGGTATTTAAACAAAGGTGAACTTACGAAGTTTAGATTATGAAGACTTTAAGAATTTCTTAGTCACCCTCTAAATATTATTTACGTGTAAGAGAAAACAATATTTTAAGGGTAAACAAATACAATATATAATTTCATTTAAAAGTTTGTTTTCAACTTCCTTAGCATCAGCAAACGTGATTTAAAAATAAATAGAAGTAAAGCCCCATGGGCGTCCGGAGGGGGGGGCAAGAGGGGGCAGTTGCCCTCCCTTGGAAATTTGTGTTTGCCCACGCAACGACTTCTATAATTCTACTGCAGCTCAGTCAGTGTTTCCACATTCAAGGAAATGTCGTTTACTTTATTTACCTTTACTTTACCGAAGTGCCGTGTCGTTGAACTTAGAAGTGTTAAATAAACTATACTGAAAGATATAGTAATGGAAGTATTTGCAAAGATCATTATATTGAGTGTTTTATTTATTTTTTTCTCTCGAAAACCTTTTGGTCAATTTCACTGAAACTTACACGATTATAGTTAATCATAGTATCATATAACATATAAAAAATGGACTTGACTGGTAGAAAAAAAAATGCACTGCGACCACTACGAGTAAAAACCGTCATCTCCCCTTATCATAGCCTGCTTTCGGTGCTAAATTTTACTCGTAGTGGTCGCAGTGCATTTTTTTTCTACCTAATAAACAACTAATAAGAACTAAGAACTAATAAGTTAGTTTTGCCCCGCCTTGCGAAAAATCCTGCGGACGCCCCTGTAAAGCCCAGTTTATTTTCAGTAAAGTGGGCGTTTCGGAAAAGACTTTCATCATGAAAGCTATTTTTTGCAATGAATAAATTTATGAATATTTTAAAAATTTTTAGGTCAGGAAATTAGTGATAAAGAAGTGATCATGGTATTATCATGATACTCTTTCATTCAAACTATAATTTTAACAAGCCTAATCAATGTGCTTTGTTTATCAAAGTAAAATGAGTTGTCCACACCCTGGCAAATCCTTGATCACTAATTAATTATTTGTTGATTCTATTTCCCAATAAAACTGAATGTACATACTTCAGGAAAACATTACTAAAAATTTTATATTTACAATATTTTGGTGATACAGGGCGTTCATAAAGTCAGGAAAGTGAATATGCATGTACACTTCACCATATTCACTTACGTAACTTTATGAACACCCTGTAGTACTATATATATATATATATACAGTATATCTTTAACTGGTATCCTAAACTGATCAATAGTACCTCAATTTTAAATGAAGACGTGTCAATCCCTTCGACATTCTGTATACGTACCTCAGTACCAATATGGCAGACTCTGAATATCAGAAAATACACGATGTAACCGAATTTTCTATATCAATTTGTGGCTTTCTTTATCAGTTTGTGGCTTTCTTTATCAATTTGTGGCTTTCTTTATCAATTATACCTAGAGAATATTCACGACAATAAAGGAGAAGCAGAGATAAGTATGGTTACAATATTTTACGGAAACCGGATCAGCGTGCTAATGAGAATTGTGTATATATATATTAGAATTACACAGTATTGTAATCATTAAAATTCCTGCTTTTACTTTCTTAATACAGCCTGCCAGTATATACAGGGTGTCCCGTAAGTCCTGTCTCATAGGAAAATTTATTTTAAATTAAATTTACCAAAGCAAAATATTAAAACTGAAACAAATGTTCAAATTGATGTCTTGTTTTGGGACCACATTTTTTATTGTTGCAGGTAGAATAACACGCAGTGGCTAATATGGAGATGAGTTACACTCGTGAGGAAAAGGCGGAAGTAGTACAAATATGCAGGCTTATTATAAAATACTAAAATTGTGAAAGAATGTTAAAAGTGTAGACATAATTACAAGCATAGGCGTAGGGGCCCGATTTTGTTCCGGGGGTGGGGGAAGCAAGTTTTGCCGGAAAAGAATAAACGAAACTGAAAATCGATTTTTAAGTCATATTTTTATTAAATACTATTTGTAGGTCTACACAACTATAAAAAGGCTGAGCACCAAACAAGTTACAACAGTAAAGTTGTAACAGGTTATATCAAATGGGGGTACCTAAATACTGCTGTTTTGGTACAGGTTTTCCGTTCTATAATCAAATATTGCATGGTTCAAGATCTGAAGACATACATTTCGGGCAAAGATATGATATTCTATATGAAAAATTACAAATCTTTCGGGTGAAATCGTGGTGATTGAAAATATGTGTACTGGGCTTTTGCCGAATTTTCGGGTGTAATTGACCGAAAAAAATTCAGTCGGGCTGAATTTGGGTGGGGTCAATTGACCCCCCCCCTGACCCCCACCCTTCTACACCTATGCTTACAAGACACCAATGTTGCATGAAATTTGATGTAGATTTACCTTCATATAACATGAAGAAGTGCATACTTGGTCTCTAGTTTTGTTTTGATTTCTTGATTTCTGTTAATTGTTGATGAACTCAGTATTTTTCTTTTGCTTGTTTTTAACTCCAAGTATAAGTATGTCTGTCCTCTCACACGCTTAAGGCTTTAGGATTTGCATTAATTTGAAACTAAGATTTACCCATAAACCATTTTAATATTTCCTGGATTAACCATCATCATCCTACAGAAGTGTTTCATATACATACATACAAGCAGTAGATAGGTTACATTGATACGAGTGATTTTTAATGTTCGCATCTTTTCTAAATATAATTTGACGTGAGGGAGTATTTGTTATAACATTTCAAACACTTTAGAACAAGGTCCGGTATAATAAAAATTATTATAACGTATCTAAATGTACTTCATACATGGTCAGAGTAGCGAAAATTGTTACGAGAGACCTGGAGATTTATTCTGGTTAGCACAATGAATAATTTTTGTGAGGTACTGTAGTTTGGTCGGTGATAAACTCCGAGCTTTCTCAGGGTAATAACTGATAGTGTATCAGGTGATAAAAAAGGTTTCCTCACGGTATTTTCATTAAATTTCTTTATCGGGAATTTTCCTTCATAATAAAATGTAATTCGTATCTAGATAGATAGATAGTAACTATCTATTGCGTTAAAAGATGAAGTTAAGCATTGTTTTATTATAATAATTTGGATTTTATGATTCACGTCTTGTATAGTTACAAAGTTTCTGCTTCGAATTGAAATATGTTTAGTAAGTTTATATAAGCAATTAAAAATCCATTTAGTTTAATGCACTAGTTAAAAGGTATAGAAAGATTTACCAAAAATGTTTATGCAAAGGTTTATTAAGAAGTTATAGAAGTGATGGGAATCACACTTAGAGTAAAGGTTTATTCAGTGTGACACTGCATGGATCTCTGTTATATAAATTTAACCATTCAAAAAATAGTCAGAAACGAAGGGGTGTTACAAAAGTCGTGGTGCTCTTTCAGAATTTTAGGATTTTTGGCAGACCACCTCTGTGTTGATAAGAATCTGTAATGTTTCGCTTATCCACTTATGGTTAATGGGGTTGCACAGACCATCGACATCAATTTTAGAATTACTGAACTTACGTTTGACGTTGCAAACGACATCAGCAAACAAACGCAACGCCACACCGAATGCAGTGATATGACGTAAAGCCGAAAATAAGAATACGACGTTGTATCTAACAAACCAAATTTTCCAGTTCTCATTTTGGACAAACCATGCTGAAAATCACATTTTCTTTACAAAAATATAACTGTTTAAAAATGTGATAAAAAAAAAGTCTGAAAAACAAAATAACCATGACTTTTGTAACGGCCCTTAAAACCCGCAAGGGATAGTAATAAGATGAAATATTACTGGTTTACACATTTTTCCTATAACGTTTTATTCTTTCTAATATCGATCACTAGAAAAATTAATTAAAATACCATTTGGAGATATTGAAAAATAGGGACCCCAGCCTTCTTTAGTTAGGCTTATAAAGCTAACTAACGAAAATATCACGACCTAACCTAACCAATCGTTAGGTTAACTGTACGCCCTTGACGATTGGTTAGGTTAGGTCATGATATCTTCGTTAGTTAGCCTTATAAAGCTAACTAAAGAAGGCTGGGGTCCCTATTCTTCAATAGCTCCCACCATTTACACCAGTGGTGTCTGTGGTGCACAAACTTTTTTGATGTGAGGGCCAAGCGAAGAAAATAACTAAATGTATTAGCCTGCTTACTTTCCATCTAAGTCATAAATTGGGTCACTTTTATATTCTAACTTTTTCATTGAATTGAAAAGACCCGTGGGGCCACTGAAAAGACCCGTGGGGGACACATTTGGCCCGCGGGCCAGGGTTTGTACATCATTGATTTACACTATAATTTGCAAAATGAATGACACTCGAGGAAATTTCAGAATCCATCCGTATGTGTTGAAAATGGAATATTAGTTATGTTAAATATATACATATATATACTGTGTGTGTGTGTATATATATATATATATATATATATATATATATATATATATATATATATATATATATATATATATACACAGTACAATGAACGACGTCTTTTCGATTATACAATGAATTCTTATATCGATGAAGAACACTGTACATAACTACAGATGGTGTAAACCTAATCAGGATGAAAACATGAACACTACAATTAACAGTGCATAACTAAAATAGAAAATAAAAAATAAAATAGAAAAAAATAAACAAAATATTATTACCAAGATTTCCAAGTTAAATGATAAAATCAATTAAGTTAATATTCGCCAAAAGAATTTTCAAAAACTGAAATAAAAACCGTGAAAATTAGCATACCATTGCCATTAACGTTGTTATTTGTGCAATTGCAGCAATGCAGACATTGTATTTGTATTTGTATATTCTTTGTATATTTAGTTAATAGAGAGGAGGGGCGTCAAGCTTGACCTTCGCGAAATGAGAAGTCATCGCGCGGAACCTTTGTAAGGTTGTAAGGTTGTAAGTTGTAAATAAGAATAATTAATAGCAGATTGGATAGAACCAAAATAATTCATTATTATTATTATTATTATTATTATTATTATTATTATTATTATCAAGAATAATTTCGTAAAACTAAGAAAATTATCATGGAGAAAACGAATTAATATATCCAGCGCAGAAGTGAAGGGCATTTGCCAAGAGGTCAAAGTAAGGGGAGAAATATTTTTCTCACAGTTCAATTTGCTTGGAGAAATACATTTTCAGACAATTTAATAACAAAACTGATGGTATTTTCTTAAAGTAAAATTTGCCCACTATTGTCAATTTCAACACTGTTTTGGTACTGGTATAATATATAATGTCTTATGTCTTTGGCCTCATAATTTAGATGTTAACGAATTTTTTGATAGGCTCAGTAATTTATGATAAAAAAACCCACTCTAATAGACAGAGTTTCTTTCCACAACAGTTTCGATGCCCACTCGCATCCTCTTCGGGTGGATACAGAAAAACGAATGTTTTTGGGTCATTCGTTTTCTGTATCCACCCGAAGAGGATGCCAGTGGGCATCGAAACTGTTGTGGAAATAAACTCTGTCTATTAGAGTGGGTTTTTATTATCATATTTTGACCTTCATGTAGAAAAGTGAAGTTTTTTGCACTCAGTAATTTAATTTCGTCTAATAATATTCACTGTTGGAAAGGAAACTCACTAATGATTATTATCGCCATTTTTTTTAACCTCAATATTCGGAGATGCGCAAATCAATTCAAATATAAAGTTTTTTGTTAAGTCCATTAATAATAATTACTATGTTTATTTTTATTCTGATCACGACCCCTCGATAAAATCTTCAATTTTTTCTTCCATTTCCCAGATCACTAAAAGTTGTTTATCTTAAACTCTTAGAGTCTGAGTTACGCACTATTATGGATGTTGGTATTAAACTATGTTATCTTATTCAATTCATAGAAAATTGTTTAAGCAAAAATAAAAGAAAGGTATTACAATAGCGTAATTCAAAAGGAATTTGGTCATAAAAATATACTTAGTCTCCCTTACCATCTAAATTTTAAACATCTTTGAACCTTACTTAAAGCAGTTGGTATTAACGTAGTTTTTAAGTATAAAAATACTGTTAAATCTCCCCTAACAAAGAACAGCCCAGACATTGCCGTTGGCAATGTATACTCGAGTAGATGTAAACAATGCGACTTAGTTTATATAGGTCAAACTGGGAAAACCTTAGACGTCAGACTAAAACAGCATAAAAATGCGTGTAGGAGGGCAAACAATTTTAATGCTTTCCCTGACGAGGTGTGCTATTGAATACACGAAAGGCCTTGGAATCGCTTTTCATTTTTCCTTGTGGGTGTATATCATTTAATTATCTCACGTGCTTAATTGTGAAATCTTTCCCATATATATATAATATATATATATATATATATATATATATATATATATATATATATATATATATATATATCAAGGAGATACTCTAATGTTTTCTCTTCTGAGTATCCTTTAAGTGCGTTAAGTGTTTCCTGCTTATTACATTGTGTCTAGGTCTATCCTAGTCGATAGCTCTGTAATGTAAAATGTAAATCATTGACCAAACTGGAGTGTGTTAGTAAATTCAGTCAGAAAAATCTTTTAACATATAAAAGAAAATTAAAATACGGTCGAAGTCCATTTGGTGTGTTTGGTTGTAACAAAGTACAAGGCGAGTAGTAGGAATTGAGAAAATATAAACGCATTTTCCCTACAGTTATGAAAACAGTTAATTTGGAGACCTACTCCACCCCACCAAAAACACAAATCCTACCATATTGTATACATATTTCAAGAATAAATAGAGAAATTATTCGACATATTCATAGTTATACCTATAATATTCATTAAATATGAGAAATAGTTGAATTTTACGCATGAATCACGTAAGAGCTAAAACATTTCCATTCGTTGTGCTCAGTCTTAACTTAAGAACCCAAATAAAAGATTTGTACAACTTTCAGAGATTTGCAATTCAACAAAATGTGCCTTTCTTAGTTTTTCTGACATACAAAGACTGACTCAGTATTACAGAGATAGAGGTTGTTGATGAACCAGTACCCGTTTCTGTTTTCGTAGTTAAAACACCGTCTTTTAGGAGCATTATCTTCATTAGGAATACTTTCTTCAAAAGGCAGACTTGGACTTTGAGCTTGCAAGAAGAAAAGATAGAAAAAAATAAAAAAAAATAAATAAATAAATATATATATATATATATATATATATATATATATATATATATATATAATCATGCGGGTTGCTTCTACAGAGCTTCAATTTAATATTTAGGAGAAAATCCAATGACAAGGAGAAATGTAAATGCCCTGAAAAGTCTTCTTTAATGCGCAACGTTTCGAGCAATACGCTCATCTTCAGGCTGTTTAATAACAATGTGAAATTAAAATCAATATTGAATGAAAAACAAAACAGAAAATTTCTATAACCTATTCGTAAAGACAAATTTTAAAAGACTGAGAAAAGAGGTTAAATTCTAAGTTATACAGATTTACATATAAAAATTAAGAAGTTATTTTTAAATACATGTAGTAAATGTGAAATTAATACACTGGAAAAATTACCAATAGTACACTGGAACAATGGAGCTATCTACCTTACACTGCAGTATCCGAGGCTGACTAATTTGAGCAGAGACAAAGAACGGGAAACACGAAGGATGGCGAGGGCGATTGGGGAAGGAGGGATTATAAGGAATTGGGGAAGGAGGGGATCATAGCAAATTGAGAGGGACGGCCGATGAGTCAACATTCAGACTAGGGGACAATGCTTTAATGAAAAGGGATTCTAAAATTCTTAGTGAGTTGGGACAAGTATTACAACCAAGAATTTTAAAATTGTCTAAAGTGACATCAATTTTACATTTAATGCTGTGTTCACGAATACTCGAGGCTTCTTTAGTTTTTAAAATTTTACCTGTTCGGCCACTTATTCCCATATGCGAATAAAATCTAGCCCTGAGAGAGCGAACAGTGCTGCCGATGTAATTCCCAAGGAGACACCTGGGGCAGGTAAATAAATATACAACACCGCTACGCAACGAGTCAGGGGTTCGATCCTTCGCTGAGAAAAAGCTACCTAAAGACGTTTTATTAATCGCCCTCGCCATCCTTCGTGTTTCCCGTTCTTTGTCTCTGCTCAAATTAGTCAGCCTCGGATACTGCAGTGTAAGGTAGATAGCTCCATTGTTCCAGTGTACTATTGGTAATTTTTCCAGTGTATTAATTTCACATTTACTACATGTATTTAAAAATAACTTCTTAATTTTTATATGTAAATCTGTATAACTTAGAATTTAACCCTCTTTTCTCAGTCTTTTAAAATTTGTCTTTACGAATAGGTTATAGAAATTTTCTGTTTTGTTTTTCATTCAATATTGATTTTAATTTCACATTGTTATTAAACAGCCTGAAGATGAGCGTATTGCTCGAAACGTTGCGCATTAAAGAAGACTTTTCATGGCATTTACATTTCTCCTTGTCATTGGATTTCTCCTAAATATTATATATATATATATATATATATATATATATATATATATAGATATATATATATATATATATATATATATATAATAAAATTTCAGTAAGAAATATTTCAAATCAATTCACACCATTGTATCAGTATAAATTTTGTAAGGACATTATTTTGATGTAGTTATTATAATTTAAATTTAAATGAGGGTTGTCTATTGCATTTTCAAAATTTAAAATTAAAACTTAAAATCCACACATTTTGTTAGCTTAGAATTGATAAGTGGTTAGAATCATCGCTATTATAGTACAGTATTTGAAATATATACAAAAATTAGCTTCTAACTTCGACGAAGCAACTGAACTACTTACTGTGCATAGGCCTATATATATATATATAAAATTTCAGTAAGGAATATTTTCAAATTCAATTCACACCATTGTATCAGTATAAATTTTGTAAGGACATTATTTTGATGTAGTTATTATAATTTAAATTTAAATGAGGGTTGTCTATTGCATTTTCAAAATTTAAAATTAAAACTTAAAATCCACACATTTTGTTAGCTTAGAATTGATAAGTGGTTAGAATCATCGCTATTATAGTACAGTATTTGAAATATATATGCAAAAATTAGCTTCTAACTTCGACGAAGCAACTGAACTACTTACTGTGCATAGGCCTATATAAACTAAATAAAATTATATATAAATACAAAGAACTTATTACAAAATTCTTCAAATAGAAAAGTTGCCTACTCAAAACGTCGTCGATATTAATGACCAATTTTATGCGGCCTATAGAAAACTAATTGACTTATATACCCCAAACCAGCTTAATTAGGCATTTACAGTTCGGTTTATTTAACAGTTTGTTACGTTCACTCAACCCGACCTCAAAATTTAGTATTACCACGAAAATATATTTACCATTTGAGAACTCCCAAAGTGTCAGAAGTGTAGTTTGGTTTTGAAACAGTCCGAGCCATACTCTCTCAGCACCTTTTAATACGTTATGAGATTATGAGTTTAGCTTAATTTCTCATAAAATCCTTTTATATTCATAATTTGTTACTTTGAGAATTAAAGCTAAATTGTATACACAAAGGAGAAAACAGATTGATAACAATGGATTGTTGCCTTTATTGCAAATCTTCTGTCAATAGTATGTGAATGAAGGGTTTTGTTTTAGTTCTAAACTCTTACCCGAAGTGGCCAGGATCCTATGAGCTTCATCCTTCTTCTGCGATGTCTCCAACGTAAGCAAATCTGCCTTCAGACCCAAACAAGTTTTTTGGGATCTACTTCGCGACTTTTTTACATTTGAGATGTAGTAGAAATGCGATCCGACTAACTGGAAGTCTGAGCCTAATCATTGAACCATTAGAATTATAACAATGTTAATATGTATCATTTGAAAATTAAAACCATATAGAAGTGATATTTCCATAGTGTAATACAATAAACTCACTGATGTATATGGTGTTAAACTCGTCTTTCTGTATCAGCTTTGAAACTTCAATCCACTGATTTGAAAACCAGCAATCCATGACTGTCGACTGTGGAACCTTTCTTGAAATTACCATTTCACATCCTTGGATAGCTTTGCATTGTAACACACATTCGTCTGAATAAAAGCACTTTGTTGTTTTAATACTAATTACGTCTTTCACGTTTTTGAAATAGAACGTATTTGCGAAAAAATACTGTTTCTTACCTTATTAACCCTTTCTGTCCTAAATGTATGGAAACATAAATGTATGGAAACATAAATGTATGGCAACATAAACGAAACTTTGTTTAGAAATTATATGATTCCATTGTTATATTCCATTGTTATATTCAAATGCCATAAGGCATCGTTGAAGCTAATCTGAGGAAATTACACGTAATTTCTGTTGATGATGCCATATGGAATCGCTGGGACAGAAAGGGTTAAATACATTTTCTTTTATTAAGTGCATGATTAATGCTGTTACAAGATATTTAAAATCACTGGAATTATATATATTAAAAATAATGAAATAAATAAAAAATGTATATTAATTATCAGCCCAAATAGTAAGCAAACGATTTAAGCTTAAGTAATGTCAAAATAAAAGAAAATTTGGCGCTTTCTCTGCAAATACGTTAGAATTGACAAACTACATAAATCATTATGACAACTACAGCTGTAATTGACATTTGGGATCACCTGAAGATCAGGGCCCCCCAGCCTCAATTACCAAATGATATCTTCGTTAAAACTAACGAAAATATCATGACTTAACCTAACCAATCGTCAAGGGCGTACAGTTGACCTAACCGGGCATTCAATTTAATTTTTTATTATATTTGGTACTGTAAAGCAAAAAACAAGAATACATGGGGGGGGGGGCCCTGATCTTTAGGTGATCCGACATTTGCACTGGAACGACAGTTCTATTTTTAAAATAATATGGAGAAATTCGTAACAAAATGTATTAAACAGAATAGGAATTAAAATTTCAAAGAATCCTGTAGCTTCTGATTTATCATCTGAAAGGCGTTTCTTCTATCTTTTTATACGCATTGCCACGGAGAAGCAAGTATATTGCTAGGTATCTGCTTATCTATTTGTTGGTTATCACTTTGGAGGGATAGATGGATATACTGTATGTAGAACTCATTTCTAAAATGCATCTTACAACAACTTGAACTAATGAAGAAAATGTAAAAAAAGTACAAATTTCAGATTTCTGATATATCAGATTAGTTCCAATGACTCGTATTCTGTAATTAAAGCGTACACTTGGATGTCACACAAGCTTTTTTTTAATTTGGTTGGTTTAATTTTTTTGTTCATATATATTTCCTTCCATAAAAAGCTTCATTGTGCAGAACGTAGTAGAGTAGAGTCGTGTCAAAAAAAAATATTAATTTGCAAAGTCTGGTTTTGATATTTGCATTTTTATTATCCTCGCCGAAAGGAGTAGAAAATAAAAATTGGAAGAAAAACAAAATTTTCAGTCATTTTGGGGGGGAGTGGAGGGGGTACTATATTTTCGACGTCTGGAGAATATGAAATTTTTGGGACTTATCAGATGGAGTTCACAAAAAAGGTGGCGCCCGAAGGTGTGTGAAACGGTAGTGATGGTAACGGTAGAGTGGTTAACCAGTAATATGGTAACGTGGCCGAAAGATGAACAAAGCAGTCGTGTGAATTACTCAGACTCACAACTGTATTGAGAACTAAGTTTCAGTGTACTGTATAAAGCTTTATATAAACTCAGAACTACGTGTAGGCTACTAGTTATATTATAGGCTCGCTGTTGTAGACAGAAAATTTAACCATTGAGTTAAATTCACTATAGGGTCTTACTGAGCATCACTACAAAGCTAGGGCGTATAATAACATAAAGAAGCCACTGGTGAGACGCACAAAGAAACACACAATGAAATTTAGAATTTTACTCAGAGTCACTCGGTTCACGGATGAAACCTAAATACAATTACGTTATACAATAACAAATATGGCCCAGGGGCTGTTACTCTAGGCAGAGAAGCCTCGTGCCCCCATGGTGGATGAGCTGATTTCTGATTTATTTCAAAAACTTATTTTCATGGTGGAAGGCCCCTATCCCACGGTCTACTTTAAAACTGAATCTGAATTAAACCAATGGAAGAAAGATTAGCTGTGAACACCGAAATCGAATTCTCTCTCAATCCTATTCGTTCCTATCCTCCGTCTGCGTCCGACCTTTTATATGCTCTTTCGGCAACTACTTCCGCAGTTGTCAGAACGCATCCACTCATAGTTTCTTTAAGTCCTTCATCGTGCACCACTCAGAAAAACATTTTAAACTCTCTGTACTCAAATTTATAATTAGCTTAATTGTTTTACAATATTTAACTGTCTGAATGGCGCTATTATTTAAATTATTATTATTTCTAATTAAATTAATAAAGTTGAGAGGCAACGATCTCGCGCAGAATATCTGTGACACGCGTTCCCGCGCCCTAAGAATACACGACGTCACTGGAAATAAAGGAGCGTGATTGGTCTCAAAAGAATCCCATATACAAGAGGACGCCGCGAAAGCGTATACACGGCGCAACCACGTGACCCACCCCCCATTAAACAGAGGCGAAACCTCTGTAATCCTGCGCGAGGAGCGCGGAACAAAATGGAACGCATCACGTAATTGCCTCCAAATGGCCAAAGTTTTTGATTTTTAATAAAATGTCATCTTATGTTTTAATTTACTACTAATTTTAAAACACTTTACTCCCATTGCATCCTGACCGAAAATGGAATCTTGTGAGTCCACTTTCTAAATCACTCATCAACGTTAAATGGATAAATGGAAAACAATACCAAAACATGTTGACAGAATCTGCCTCATGCAGTTTCGCTGTAAAATTTGTATACATCATGCAGCGATGTAGTCGAGACCACCATGGCCGAGAAGGAGACCAGAAAAAATGGTCTCGAAACCGATCTCGAGATCGGGTCCCGAGTCCTACATCACTGGCATCTTAGACGCGTATGAAATTTAAAACAAATCTTATTTTTCTTCTCTATATTTACTAAACAAAAGACAAAACATACCCAAATTTCCTGACTGAATTAAGGTGAATGACGAGAGGCTTCCAGGGATTTTAAAATGTCTTTTCACAGTTAGGCTCCGTACGAACAACAACAGATAAGTAACGACACACAAACGAAAGAAAATTTTTATTGTCGGTTTCGATCCAGGTGCCATTTTTCGGAGTAGAAGAAGATGAGGTGTGTGTTTGTCCAAGCAGATTCGTTGAACGAATAATAAAAATAAAATATTGATGAACAGACTCGTGTGTTTGGTATTGATCTCATGACGGTAAAAGCAACTTACCAATAATTTTTCATTAGTTACTAATTGATAAAATAGCTTAAGTATAAATTAAGTTTGTTAATGTTTCGTAGAGGCACTTAAAATAATTATAACGCCTTGAAGGAAAATTCAATTTTTCATCGAAATACATAAAAATTATTAATGTTTTTAAAAGTATTTTATAAACCTTGGTTGAGATTATTAATTAAAATAAAATAATTGCTTTAATTAAGTTTTCCAAATAAATGGAACGAAATTTTAAAGATAAAAAAATAAATCATTATTTATCCTTTACATTATTTTTGTTAAGTGCACGATTTACCAACCGTACTAACATCAACAGGGGATCATATGACAGAAGAAACCTACAGCTTAACGTTGGGTTCGACCCACGGGTCGCCACATCATCTGCCCACAAAGGGCGGTCTCCCACCCAACTATTACCCAGGCAATGTCTCATTACTAACAGCCAATATCATATAATAAAAGGGACCTAGAGCTTACTGTGGAATCCAAACCACGGGTTAGTACATCAGTCTACTTATCTATCATATATATATAAAGAGAGAGAGAGAGAGAGAGAGAGAGAGAGAGAGAGAGAGAGAGAGAGAGAGAGAGAGAGATTATGAAGCGTAGAACACCCAGGACAAAGTAGTATTAAAAACTATAAACAAACTGAAGTTGGGTTTACATAATGTACATAATTTTACAGTATTACGTCTCGATGTTGCCTCTACTGTCGGTTGGTTTTACCGATGTCAGCCTGGCAAACTTCGACACTTTCACTGAAGTTGAAGGCCTACTGGCAAACCTTGTTACGCGCATTTAAATCACAGGCAGAATGGTAAACTTTGTCACTCGTATTCAAATGAGTGGCCTGAATAAGATTACATGATATTGAATGCGAATGACGTTGAATGTAAGTGACAGTGTTTGCCAGTCTAGGTGATATCTTATGCAAATGGTGAAATTTGAAGGTGTCATGTTTGCAATTGCGTGGAGTCACAGTGTGAGTACTAACAAACCCTCGTTTGTAAAGAGGGAGGGAGAAAAGGGGTCCGATGGTAAGTACCTTGTTTCATTCTTTCCCTTTCACTAAGATTCCTCAAAAAGAGTACTTCTCTACAGTATTAGTGCCAAAGAAATACAATAATACAGAATTTGTAGCGGATATTCCTTTTACATGACAAAATTAATGCTTTCTTAGAAATTACAGCTTCGCTTGACTTGGAATTTAATAAGCAGATTGATTCCTAAACATACTGCAGATTCCAGAGGAGTCCAGTCTTCGAGATGACAACAGGAATGTGGTGTATTCGCAGTCAACAAGGGTAACCATTAAAATTTACAAAATTGAATTAGATATACAATTTTTTTTTTTTTTTTTTTTTTTTTTTTTTTTTACAAAAGAACCTCACCTATTTTGTTATCATATAGTAAATCGATGGTGCATTTTGGGCTTCAGGATTTTGTATAAGAGAGCTGCAAACAAATACCAATATTAAAAATCACATCTGAAAGAATGAAGTATTTTTTAACATTGGTCACAGTTTTTAATTTTAAAAATATATTGATCAAAGCGGCAAAAAATTCAATGTAAAGACATGAAAATGTTTTACAATTTAACGAAACTTCTAAAAATTTCCTGCCGCTACTCTGTTCACAGACGGGAGAAGATGGAACGGGTAAAATTTCATAGGTTGATACATTGGTTTGTTGAGAAGTGTATATTTGAACTTTTTTTTTGCTGATGTGCTACTCTTTTAATATGTAATATGTCAATCATTTTTAAAACTACAGTATAATTTTACTATATCGTAAGCTTTCACGTGAAAGTTGTTGCTTTTCATCTTCTAACGGTGGTAGCAAACAGACATTTTCATGTTTTCTCGCTTGCAAGAGAGTTATTGCCACATTTAATGAAAGCTATATTGACACGTTTGATTTCGTATAGTAAAATACTTAACAACACCAATAGATAATATAATCAGTGTTATACTATAAAGAGTATTTGTACAACTTTCCATGTAAATAGTTTTGGCATGAATGCATTTATTTCCTCGAAGACTTCAATTCTGGCGCTTGTAATGAAAAGGAGGAATTCAAAAGCAAGGAAAGAAGTAATTATATATTTCATGAATTATCTTTGTTTATTAACACAAGGAAATGTGTAAACCAGTACAGTATATTTATTCGGAAGGTTAAAGCATATTTGCAACTTTAATTCGCTGGTATAATGCATGGAAGTTTTTAAATATAAATTTTAACCTGATACCCATTTCCTTACATACTGTACAGAGGGTGTAGGCCGTATGGGATTGCCTACTATTACTTCAATTTTTATTTCTATATTTGGTACCCAATCCTGAAAATGTGAACACAGGGTATAAAGCTATTTCTTCCTCATTGTTATTATTCTTTAAATTTTGATATTCTTTCAACTAATCTTCTCTTCGAACATTTCTTATAAATGTAAATACAGGGTGAGCGAAAAGTCCCTGTGCATCTGTCCAGTTCCAACACAGTGCAGGTACAGGTTCACTACACTTCTTACAGGCGCACAGGGACTTTTCGCTCACCCTGTATTATATAAAATACATAAATTCACAATAGAAGTTGTATGTTCAATTTTATATAATACAGGGTGAGCGAAAAGTCCCTGTGCACCTGTAAAAAGTGTAGTGAACCTGTACCTGCACTGTGTTGGAATTGGACAGGTGCACATGGACTTTTAGCTCACCCTGTATTTACATTTATAAGAAATGTTCAAAGAAAAGTTTAGTTGAAAGAATATCAAAATTTAGAAAGTTTAAAAATAGAAAGATGTTATTAGCATTAATGGATAAATTTCACTTTCCATTATCACAGAGCTGTTTTAAACTCCATTTTCATTTGAACTAGTAGTAACTCGGTCTTTATAGCAACACTCTTTGTTCTCATTATCATTCTCGATAGATCTTATATCGTCTAATTTTGTTACATCACCATTTTCTGTTCTCTGTTCGTTTAATTTAATTATTTTTTTATTTTCAATGATCATCTTCCTTTCCTCTTCGTTCTTCCTGAAAAATAAATAATTAAGGAGGACATAACCTGTCGCAACACATCCACAAACTGCGGCTATTATCCGATATGTACTTCGCAATCCTACGCCTCCCGCCATGAAACCTCCCATCATGCTGCCAATGCCTCGCCCTGAAGGAATAAATGACGCAAATTACTAAATTAAAATTGTTAATTTCGTAATGCTACCTTTCAACCTTTCAACCTTTCAAAGGTTCCGCGCGATGATTCCTCATTTCACGAAGGTCAAGCTTGTCGCCCCTCCTCTCCCGGGATAGGGCTAGTATTCAAACTGTTCTCCATGATACTCTCCCTAAATATATATATTCCTATCTTTAGTTCGGAATTCATCAATGCCACTAAAGATTTTCACCCATTCTGTACTCCATCTAGTTCAACTCTGCTGCAGACATCATGAACTGGTGTGTGTGTGTGTGTGTTCTATTTTGTAGGCATATATTTCTTACCGAGAAGTGAATATCCCTACCATATAATCACAAAGGCCTTAAATAATAACTGAGGAGATTGTAAACACTACTCGACCAGGGAAGTACTCCTTGGGAGGACATTAGGCAGGAGACAGGGAGTGCTGGAACTCCCGTTTCTCATATCGATGTCCTCTTCAGCTGATCTTTTTCCGTGTCTCATCTACCCTGTGGACAATCCAGCATGTTCTCAAAAACACACTTCTCCCTCTATTCTTCACTACATACACTACTCTTCTTCACTACGTACACTACTCTTCTTCACTACATACACTACTCTTCTTCACTACATACACTACACACTACACAATCTTTTCTTTTCAAAATTTATTAAACAAAAGAATGCATCGTGAGCGTCAGAGACCTTGATTTTGGCTCTTTCCTTCATAATTATATAGTAGGGGGGCCATTTTTGCGGGCGTTCGCCCTTCTCTCCTTTCTCCTATATGAAAAAGTTGTAACAAGGAATGTAAAGGGTATCCCAGAAGTCTGGACTCACTCATAGGGAAAATAGACATTATATTTTTAAAGTGAAACAGACACATTTCTAATGTCAGTTTTACATATTTCAGAAAAGAAAATACCCTGATGGCTCAGTATACCAATCAAAAGAGGGTGGAACTGGTATTGCTACATGTTTCCGGAAAAAGCCAGAGGGAGGCATGTTCGTGAAATAACTGACATGCCTCCCTCTGGATTTTTCCGGAAACATGTAGCAATACCAGTTCCACCTTCTCTTGATTGGTATACTGAGCCATCAAGGTATTTTCTTTCCTGAAATATGTAAAACTGACATTAGAAATGTGTTTGTTTCACTTTAAAAATATAATGTCTATTTTCCCTATGAGTCCAGACTTCTGGGACACCCTGTACATGGAGACGAATAACGAAACTAAAAAGTTTTAAAAAGTTAAAACCTAAAACCATTTTTTATGATATTTTGATTATTATGTAATTTACACAGATTTACTGTAATTCCGAGTTTTAACAGAATTTATTAATATGTAGGGGCCTACACAGAAATTATCAAATACCAAATTTAACCTTTCACAGCCCAGTGTTAACTTTATTGAGTTTGTTCTGGCTAACGCCAGACGATTTTTATTCAGTATCGGAAAAGACCTTCGTGCAGTAAAGGGTTAAGTACACAGGAATAGTAAATAATTAGAATATGACTAATAAAACTTGAAACTTTTACCCTGTTAATGCGTGTCTGGTTCAGTGCCAAATCCAGGCAAATCCACGGGGCCTGCGTGCATTGGGGGCTCTTGTGGAGTATTGAATACCCAGAGGCAATAAAAATTTAGCTACAAAGATGCCCAAATTTGAAACAAATCTAGCAAGGCTGTCTCATCAAACGCGGAGACCGCAATGGACCACGTGTACGAGGGGGGGGGGGGCCCTCCACCCAAAAAAAACACGATTAAAGGTTTCTATGTTAGGCGTGGACTCGCGTCACCATTTTCCATAGCGTCCAAATTTCCCTGGATCTGGCACTGATCCGCTTGCTGAAGTCATTTCACAACAGCACAGTATACGTGATGTAAACTTGTATATAATTAGAAATATAGGATTAAAATTAACTAAATACTTAATAGATATTTTGTACTATAATTAAACTTAATTCAGATCTACAAAAAGGCATTGCACACACTAAATCACACGCAAACAGGTATTTCTCAGTGAAATATTTACATCCTTGTAGTTTCTCTACTTACCTAGACTATGCATCAATCCCAATGATAAACCTTGCAATGAAATGATCGTTGAAGGTGTTGAAAGAGAAGCGGTGTACGACGCATGCGCTACACCAAACAAAGAGGTAGTGAAACATTCCATTGCCTCAAAGAACATCGCCCACCATGGCTCAGTTATTAGAGAATATCCTGGTAAAATTTACTCTTAATTAATGAAGTTCTTTAACGTAAACAACTTTCAATATCACGAACAAATTTCGGATCAAGTAAAGATAAGCACCCCCAGCCTTCTTTAATTAGCCTTATAAGGCTAACTAACGAAAATATCACGACCTAACCTAACCAGTCATTAAGTCAACTGTACGCCCTTGACGATTGGTTAGATTAGGTCGTGATATTTTCGTTAGTTAGCCTTATAAGGCTAATTAAAGAAGGCTGGGGGTGCTTATCTTTACTTGATCCCAAATTTCGTTTTAGATTTCATAGAGAATTTGTAACATATATTAATTAATAATGACTTAATCAGAAAAAAATATTAACTTATTTAGTAGTACCGAGCAATCTAATGACGAAGAAAAATAACCCAAGGCTAAGAGTGTTTACGTGTCCAATTTTGTTAGTAATAGAAGAAGCAAATATTAACATTGGGATTCCAAAAGAAGCTCCAACGGTAATAGTAATTCCCATCAAGCTTTTATTAGCTCCCATGTCTTCCAGAAGCCAAAATAAAAATGCATCAATTACACCGGTAGTTACACCTGAAAAATAAAAATTAGATAAAAAGAAACGCTTCATATCTCTCTCTCTCTCTCTCTCTCTCTCTCTCTCTCTCTCTCTCTCTCTCTCTCTTTCTCTCTCTCTTTCTATATATATATATATATTAGTGGTGCACCGATTAATCTGTATCGGCACCTGGCATGCCGATTAATCGGCATTTTGCCGATATTAGGGAATACCTTGCATGGCCGATTAATCGGTAAAATGCCGATTAATCGGCATGCCAGGTGCCGATACCGATTAATCGGTGCACCACTAATATATATAATGTCTTTACCTGCTACCAGTGAAACAAAGAGAAATGCCGAAATTTCAAAGCTGTAAAGAAGTTTTATGAATTCCTTTGTCACATTATTTGCTGGTTTCTTAAATCTGAGGTCAACGAAGGCAATACAAACTGCATTCACAATATTAATGGTGCAGAACATATAGATAGCTGGTCTGTAAGTAAAATGAATGCAGTTGCACATTAAAATTAGGCCACATACGCATAATTACATATATATACAGACTTGGATGGAGTTGGAATAAGGCTCTATTTGTACGTCTTTCTGGCCTTTGATGGGTTTTGTAAGATGGAGATTAATGATAAAATTTGTTTAGTGTTTTTTTCTGTGTCCATAATATGAAATTACTGTATTAATATCAATAAAAATATGAATACTATTTTTATCTATTGGTTTTATATTGTATTATACATTACACTATAACTATATGTACACAGGGGTATGTATCTACTGAGTTATTATATGTATATCGGGGTACGTATCTGCTGAGTTATTTAGGACAAGTTTAGTTTCCATCATAGGTTACGTACAAATTATTTTGACAAATTACTTAATAATCAGAGTTTCATGCTAGTAATTAGTAGGGGTGCACCGATTAATCGGTATCGGCACCTGGCATGCCGATTAATCGGCCATGCCAGGTATTTTCCTAATATCGGCATGGCCGATTAATCGACATGCCAGGTGCCGATACTGACTAATCGGTGCACCACTAGTAATTAGTCAGGAGGGCCACAAACTGGTACAGAGCTCAGTCCAGACTAATGCGACCCATTGCACTAACTCTTGCATTTACTAGCATTATCGGGAAACGAACCCAAGACCTCATTTACCTACTGAGCTACAGTCGCTGGCGAATTCCATACATCTTACCAATTTTCTAAGTAATTAAAGAATAATCTTAATAAAATATTACCATTGCTAAAACTGAAGAATATAAATATATTTCTCGTCTGTGCCCAATATGGTTTAGTTCCTTTTATGGGCATTTACCCAAAGGACCAAAAAGATATTTTTTCACTCATGACTCGTAGGTTAGGATAATTCAAGATAAGTTAAGTTAGGCTAGGTTAGGTCAGATCAAATTAGACTACTAGTTTTACGCCCAGCGACATCTTTACTGATATTGTCCTGAGTAACACCAAATGATTTTACCACTCTCAGAAAAGAACTACGGACGTTAAAAAGTTGAGCAACTTTGAAAGACGCGTCAATAAAGTGTCACGTCAATTTGGGTATGGGCACAAACGCATTATCGAAGGCAAACTGTCGAAATGGTTTTACTTAAACTCTGCCTTTCCTTCTGAAGAGAAATTATCGATTAATAAGCCCGAGAGAGGAGTCAATGCAAGCTTGCCGAAGTTCGAGTAGAGCCTTTGAAGGCCTATATCCCCTTCCCGTTCTTTTAGAATAGCAATTGCCGCCCCTTCGAATAATGGAATCGAAGAAACTGAAGTAAAGTAAATTAAATTAGTTACCTTCAAATGGACATTTTCTCTTTTATGCGACAAATTAAAACAAAAAAATACAGAAATTATTATTATTATTATTATACAGGGTGTTCATAAAGTCACGCGAGTGACACTCTTCACACTATGTTAACTAGCGTAATTTTATGAACACCCTGTATTATATTTTAGTGAAATTTATTTTCTTAATTAACTTGGTTTGTTTATAAATCTGAAATGTTACTTTTCCTCTCAAATACGTATAGATTTCGGCATTGGCTTTAAATCTATATAAGTAAATCTATAAGTAAATATATATAAGCAAATCTATATGAGTAAATCTATATAAGCAAATCTATATAAGCAAATCTATATAATAAATCTATAAAAATCTATAATTTTACTTACTTAAAAATACTTGTTGTAAAAGCAAGCAAATGATGTAAATAACTAAAGTTAAAACAACGTCTTTTTCTTCAACTGTAATATCATTGGAACATATTTTTATTCTATCTGTTTCAACTTCACACTTAAGCCAACATATTTCTCCCGGAATTCCACTATTATCCACTCCTATGGAATATGCCGTTGTGTTAAGCCGGATCTAAAATTATTTACGCAAAATTAAATCTGCTTAGTAAATAAATTAGGTTTATAAACAATAAAGGACAACATTCAGTGTACATTCACTAGATTGCCTGAAAAGCTGTCATGCTTCCCAACGGCATATTCAGATAAGAATACTGTAATTAAACTACAAAAATTAGACGTTAATGCCAACAGCGTGTAAACCAGTATGGATGTAAGTATATCTCTTAATCGAGTTGTTAAAAAAAAGGTATTTGCTAACTACGTTTGCCATCGTTAACCTAATAAAGATTTGAAATGAATAACTAGAATTCAAACTGTTTCAGAGGCATTGGCAACCGACCTTTTTTGACTATATTAATATTAAGAAAGGCTTAATTTTCTATATTCCGTAATGCGAGTAGCGTTAAAGACAAATTTGAAAACCTATTCAAGCGCCAGTTAAGGAAATGAGGTTGACTAACTGTTAATTATGTGTTGTATTCTATTCATCCGTTCATATTCGTGCTAACCATGTTCGTACTATTATGTTCATTATAACTACTGAATATATAATTACTGTAATTACCTGCGTTAGGTCGGGACAAAATCCTTTATTAATACGAATTTTGCTTAGATTTTGGGTTTCGATGACTTTTAACTGAATAGGGATGTAATTTTCTTGGGCGAATCTCTGATTCACAAGTTTGGATTCTTCATCTGAATGTGATCCTCCTGCTACGAAAGACGTATTATCGATACCCGAGCACTCTGGTGTTATTGAACACCAGTTTTCCTCCAGTTTTTGAGGTAATACTAAAACAGTTTCCCTAAAATAGAAATGGGTAGTTAGCAAAATGTAAAGCTAATCGTGATACTGTACTCATTTTACTCAAATTGTAATTGTTTGAGTAACAGGAATGGATACTGTTTAAATTTATGAAGATCAAATAAAGTACAAAATTTAAGGGGAAACGAGGGGAAAATTACGTCATAATGAAAGGGAATCATGGAAAATGACGTTAGGTGAGGGAAATGACGTCACATCAAAGGGGGAGAGGGAATAAGGGTGATAACGTCACAAGGGTAGCCCATGAATGAACATGAGAGCACTTTTGGGATTATATCATTAATTAATAGCCGCCGGATCCCCGTTCTGTTATTCGCCCCCGCGACGTAGACTGGGCCAGGAACGATTTGGAGAGAGCATAGGCGGATCCAGAGGGGGGAGCTAAGGGGTTTAATTGAAGCAATGGGGCTTAAATTGGAGGTCCATACATACTGGTTAAGCGAAAGTAAGTAAAACGTTTGAATGCTTATGTCCATGTCCAAAATATGTAATCATTTGGGCAGCACTATATGACATTTTACTCCTTAACTCCTGGGATGCAACCCCTTCGATCCTGCAAATGGCTGGCAACATCTGGGCTCTCCAGCGGACATTTAATCCACGAACTCAAATTATTTGGTTTCTAATATATTTTAAATTACTTGATTGCCTTATAGCGTTGCTATAATTATTAACTGGTAATGTTCTGGTTTTCTTGGACTATTTTATTTATTTATTTTGTTGACAGTAATAAACTCTCGAACACGAAACCCGGTCATTACTAATCAGTAATTTTTTATGCTTTTTAGAAATTTTATATTTCCAGATTAACTTTTTTCTGAACTTTTTTAACTTTTTACCTTTTAGGAAAACACACAAGGTGGCACTCCGTAACACTAGCGTTGAATGTTTCGGATTGGATGTAATCACACTGGTAAGGAGGATCGAGTTCTACACTGGCTTCTCCCTGCGAGGTACATTTCAGGCTCAAAGGAAGAACATCAGGTAACTGGTAAGTGATTCTTCCAACAGGAATAGCCAAGAAGGCGAGAGCAGTTAAACCAGAAGCGGCAATCGAAAGACTAAGGAATAGCTGTTAAAAAATTAAATAATTTTTAGTCGCTTTAAGATAATACTAATCAGGATGCACTAAAGGTGAAAACCTTCCTTTTAATATATGGGAGGAGTGCTTTAAAATCAAATGTGAATACGTTAAATGTCAACTAATTAAAGAAACACTTAATGCATGAACAAATAATTATTTTCTCAGTAACTTCCAACCGCCCAAAGTTAAAAGATGACTACAGGGAATTTTAGAGAGAGAACAAAACTCGAATAAACTTGCCTTGAAATTTCCAATTTTATCCGCAATCATTCCTGCAGCAGCGGAACAGAAGATTCCTAAAAAAGGAAGGACGCCAGAAATGAAACCAATTTCTTCAACTTTGATTCCCAAAGACCGAGCCTGAATTGAAAGGAATGGAAGAAGACTATACAATCCTGCAAAGGAAATGAAGTCGTTGATGAGAGATTCAAAATTACAACTTTAACAATTTTTATTCAGAAAAAGAATACAACTTACATAAGATTTTACAGTATTTTTCAATATATTTCTATTCAGTTTAGATATCTGGTATACTTACAGTGTTTTAAGCTGAATACCCGTTCAAAGCATAGAAGCTCTTTGGGCAAAATTAATGGGCTTCAGTTTATTCAATAAAAAATAAAAGTAATAGGTTTTTCTTTATTTCCTATAGTTATTTTCAGCTGTTTAGGTTTCAAATGTGGGACCGCATAGACACTAACCAAGAGCTTACTGGCTCTCTTTTTTACTCCATATAGTAAAAGACCTCTGCCAAACAGGGAACCTATACACGGTCAGTGTTAGGAACCCTTTATTACATGTAATTAAAGTTACACAAAGCGTATTTAGGAACTTTGACTCGAATACTGTGAATTTTCATGTTTGCAGTGTATCAGCTTCTCTCCTTCGAGTTTTGGTTAACTGCCTATCTCAGAATAGCAGTGGACGCATTACTCTTTTTAGAAACGTCCCGTTTGGTGTAAGTTACTTTATGTTAAATAACGTTATGTTAAGTGTAATAGGGTTATTGTTTATAACCCTCGATCATACAACCACTTTACTGAACCAAATATCATTTCTCAAGTAGAGGCTCTAACTGCGCTGCATACAATGGGTCAAGTATACTAGAATAGGATATTTCTGTTGCCAATTTTGATTTTAGAATTCTATTCTAGAAGAATCTTTTCAACAGAATTTCTCTTTTGGTGGAAACGTTTTCAAAAACTTTCATTATGTATTCTCAACGCTGTTTCGGGAACTTACTCCATGTTCCTTTTCGCGCGCGCGCGCGCGCACACACACACACACACACACACACACACACACACACACATTACCTATTATTTACGAAAGAAAGCGTTGTAAACCCTATATTGCACCTAATTTTGTAGCAGATTTTCACTGCACCCTCGAAAATCTAGTTTCCGTTGGAACCATGCATACAATAGCTTCAGTTGCTGAAATAAGGTTCTCCGACAAAGAACTGAAGCAGAGGATTAGCAAAAATGGAGATTCTATTAAAGATTGGTATTGTTGAATAAAATCCATGAGCCTTCTTAACATTATGAATCTAAAGTGAAAAAAAACAGTTATGTAAATAAATTCTACGTAAATATATACATCTGAAATTTAGTTTGAAATATATATTTCTACAAAATATATTAGTTAAGTCAAATGAAAAGACCCTTCATCACCTCCATAAATCATGAAATACAATATTTTTAGTGGAATGAACTCTTTTCGCTTCAAATCAGCCAAAAATCTTTTAAAAACTTCTGGAGTCTTCATCGTTAGAATTCGAAATCTGAAATTAGAAAGTAATAATTATATTATTATGTTTCTATCAATCTATCTGTCTATCTGTCTGTATGTGTATCTCTCTCTCTCTCTCTCTCTCTCTCTCTCTCTCTCTCTCTCTCTCTCTCTCTCTCTCTCTCTCTCTCTCTCTCTCTCTGTCTATCTATCTATCTCCCCTAATAGGAGTGACGAGTGAAAAGGGAAGAATACATTTTAAACAACAGCTAACCATGGCAGAGTAGAAGACCTTATATAATACATCGTTGAAATTCAGTAAACTTAATTAAATCCAGTTATTTCTTTACAGGAATTTATTATATTCTTCTTCTTCTTCCGCAGCTTATTATCCCATCTTTACATGGGGTCGCTGTTTTTGGTTCGTCTTCTCCACTCTCCTCTGTCGTATACCACGTCTTCCTCCAAGTCCTTCTCCCTGATGTCCGCCACCACACAGTCCCTCCATCTCGTCTTCGGTCTTCCTCTTCTTCTCCGTCCCGGCAACTCCATCTCCAGCACTCTGCGCCCCACATACTCCTCCTCTCTTCTCCTGACGTGTCCATACCACCTCAGCCTGGCCTCCTGCACCTTCTTAGATGCTTCCGCCACCTTCACTGTCCCTCTTATATGCTCATTTCTGACCCTATCCCTCCTCGTCACTCCACACATCCATCTCAACATCTTCATTTCAGCCACATCAATTTTTCTTTCATTGCTCTTCTTCATTGGCACAGTCTCCATTCCATACAACATTGCCGGCCTCACCACTGTTTTGAATACCTTTCCCTTCAGTTTCACTGGGACCCTCTTATCACAGAGCACCCCTGATACGTCTCTCCAGTTCTTCCACCCCAACTGTATTCTACAGTTTATCTCTCTCTCTGCTCCCCCCTCTGCATCCACTGTTGACCCCAAGTATTTAAAATACTCCACCGTCTTAACACGCTCTCCACTCAATGTCACTTCCCCTCCTCGGTCCTGCTGCACATCACATCTCATATATTCGGTCTTCTTTCGGCTAATTCTCATCCCCCTACTTTCCAACGCCTCTCTCCAATTTTCCAACTGCTGCTCCACCTCCTCTTTCGTCTCCCCACTCAACACAACATCGTCTGCATACATCATGCACCACGGCGCCTCCCCTCTAATCCTGTCCGTCAACACATCGAATACCACATTGAAAAGGAAGGGGCTCAAAGCTGATCCTTGGTGCAGACCAACTTCCACCCCAAAGCTCTCTGACACACCCACGCTACTACTCACCTTAGTTGTTACTCCCCTGTACATCCCCTTGATCAGTTTAACATACTTCTCCGGTACCATCTTTTCCCTTAAGCATCTCCAAACTTCCTGCCGTGATATCCTATCATATGCCTTCTCCAAGTCAATAAAAACCATGTGCAACGCCTTCTGCCCCTCTCTGTACCTCTCTGCCAACTGTTTCAATGCAAAAACTGCATCTGTCGTTCTCCTTCCCGGCATAAATCCAAACTGTTCCACTGACACTTCCGCTTCGTCTCTCAACCTACTCTCCACTATTCGCTCC
The DNA here is from genome assembly GCA_023014485.1 of Bathynomus jamesi. Taxonomy (NCBI): domain Eukaryota; kingdom Metazoa; phylum Arthropoda; class Malacostraca; order Isopoda; family Cirolanidae; genus Bathynomus; species Bathynomus jamesi. The sequence continues at coordinate 370,629 of JAJOZX010003163.1, forward strand.
CATATCTTCATTGTATGTGATATTAGCTTGATCCCTCTATAATTCGTGCAATCTTGTACATCTCCCTTCTCTTTGAATATAGGCACTATGATGCTGGTCCGCCACTCATCCGGAATCACCTCCTGGTCAAACAACTTCTGCATTAGATCCCACACCAGATCCACCCCCTCATCTCCCAGTGCCTTCCATGCCTCGGCTGGTATCTCGTCTGGGCCAGTCGCTTTGTTATTTTTCATCCTATTCAGAGCACGACTCACTTCCATCCTCCCCACTTGTTCTGTCATAGCTACATTTGGTAATCCATCCTCATGATTATATTAATGACTTTATAATAAAAAAATAATTTACATAACTCTAAATTTTGTTGCGAATAAGTTATTTGAAAAATAACAAGAGAATCGCCAAGAGGGTGAGCCAACATAGTTTTAGCACAAGTTTTTGTATCAATTACATGCTTTCACCATTTATAGAGTGATACATCTCCTTGACATAGGTGGGTTCTTTAATTACGTCACATTTTCAAACACATAATTAATAACCAACTTAAAACAAGGAAATTTGGCTCGATTATTGTGGATCGATTGGACTTTTCTTTACAAGCACACAACATGCTTGAAATGTCCTTCCCTTCGCCATTTTATGTGACAAGTCCGAATACTGTAATTTTTTTTATCATGGCTTCCACTATTTCGGTAGAAATGGAACAGGTTTAACGTTCAAGCTCTGTTTTTATAGTGCTTCCAATGACTTCGGATTGTCTTTGAAGATCCTGTCCTTTAGAGATCTCTATAAAAAGAAATCGCAGGACTGTGGTGACGGAGGATTAAGACCTTCGTTGTGGTCTTTTATTTTTTTCCATGAAACGTTTGACCCAAGATTTCTTTCTGACAGGTATCCCACATTCACGATTGTAGTCTCGTATGCCTTCCTCTGTCATCTGATTTCAATCTCTGTAATTTCTTCTTATGGAAATATATAAAGGACATGATCTTCAAAGAAAATCCCAGGACAGTGAAAACTCTAAATGAAGCTAGTGAATGTGATACCCGCCCCATTTCTATCAAATCGCTGAAGGCCGTCCTGAGAAGTTACTCTGCTCCGATTCATCATTTAAATTCGCAAATGGGAAGCCACTTTGAACATATTGGGCGCCTGTATATATATAATATATATATTATATATAATAAGGAGTAAATAAAACTCCCATTCGTTCCATCCTTCGCGAAGTTTCATCAATGTCTCAGCTAATCCAATGATTTTCACTTAGATTTTGAAAGTGTGGCATAGTCTATAAACTCCTGCACATAGAAGAGGTTCTAATTTTAGACTTAAGGAAGTCAGAGGGGAAGGAGATAGAGTTACAGCACCGGAATCGTCCAGGGTTAAGTTGGAGGCGAAAGTTTGGGCGAAGAGTTAAGCTTTATCAGGAGACAAGACAGTACCTGAGCCGTCAGAATGGAAAAGAGGAGGGAAAGAAGAAGTTAAGTCGTTGGAGAGTTTCTTGTCTAGGTGCCAGAAAGAGCAAGAAGAATTAGAATTAGATAGGTTTTCACATTTTTGTTTGATGAAGGAATTTTTGGCGAGTGGACAGATTTTGTTCGTTTCCGGGCAGAAATATAAAAAGAGTTGGGCATTGGATGTCAACGGTAATACCATCGCTTCATATTAGACATCTAGACTTTACAATTAAACAGGGCAAAAAACCTTAATCGTTGCCATATGCATAATATCAAGCTAAAGGAGGCATTATTTTAAATGACAACATGCGCAAACATGGTATATCAATATCTCCAACTGAGTGTTATATGTTATGGTACATATTGCTTTTTTTTTTTTTTTTCGTCATTTCAAACAGTGTTGATATCTACTTCTATGTATTATGATCCTCTGAGTGTAATATGAAGCTAAAATAGTTATACGCTTTTAAATGGCTGCGCATGCGCACTCATGTATTAGCACAAAACTGTCTAAAAATAATAATTATGTAATTGCTTACATATCTGCCTGTGTTCTTAATGATTTTATGAATTGCGCTCATATCATCTTCTTTCAAATATGAGACATCGTGTGTTATACCAAGCTCAAATAGACGTTATTTCATTTGGCTGTGCGTGCGCACGCACACATGTACAATGTCAAATATCCCAATATCTAAAAATGATCATTATACTAATGATGTAAGTTTGGCGCTTTCATCACAAAATGCACGATAGGTCTGTCATGCTGGCGCTCTAGGGCCTCTCAGTTGGATGTAAACAATATGACTCAGTTTATATAGGTCAAACTGGGAAAAACCTTAGACATCAGCGTAAATATGCGTGTATATGACGGCAATTATAAGGTGTATACAAAGTCCTTTCCCGATTATAAACTATAATTACATGAAATCCAAAGAAGACAGTAATGCTTTGTTTTGCATGTTGTTGCATAACATCAAGTTTTTTCTCTTATTTGCAGATCCTGTTGTGCTTGATTGGGAGCTATTGGTGATTGACTGAAACAAAATGGCAACTCCGCAGGAGAAAGCAAAAACCTGGACACGCTCGAGTTCTTTGTAGCCCCCAAGTTGGAAGACCTTCAATTATCCATCATTTTACAGCAAGACACTGGAGTTTGTCAGTGCGTGAGTTTTTGAACAACAATTTTCCCTGAAGATGGATTGGGCGTGAAGTGCCAGTGCCATGGCTTCCACTCCTTTTGCTGACTTTGACACTCTTCGTGCAAGGATTTGCGATGCCATCAACAGTGTCACGAGAGATATGCTAACGAACGTATGGCGTGAACTCCAATTTCGCTTGGATGTGCTACGTGTAACTAACGGCGCACGTGTTGAGATTTAATGAGAAATATAATAAACTCATGTGTTATGCAACAACATCAAGACAAAGCATTACTGCGTCTTCTTTATGGATTTCACGTAATTATTGAAGTTTATCATCGGAAAAGGATTATATCCTGCAATTCTAATGCATTGTTTAACCATATGTATAGATATAATCCTAATATTAATTAGGAGAGTCCTAAAATTCCTGATAAAAATAAACATATCCGAAAGGAACATGCTGGGATCTGCATTCATATATTTCACAAAGAATTTCAACAATAGTTTGAGAATGTATAAAATGGACCACATCTTGTTAAAAAAAAAAATTTTCTTTAGTTAACACTTGTTACTATTTTGCTAATCCCTCCTAACTGTCTTGTTTACACTGTACAGAGATATATATTCTAGATTTGCTTTCTCCCTTTATTCCCTCGATGATGTATACTGTTCAATACACGAAAGAACTTGGAAACGCTTTTCATTTTTACTTGAAGGGTGTGCATAATATACTGTATATACAGTATATGATGCAAACCTACAAGGAAAAATAATTTTTTTCTTTTTCCTTGTGGGTTTGCATTTTTACTTGCGGGTGTGCATAATATACTGTATATATATGATGCAAACCTACAAGGAAAAATCTTTTTTTTCTTTTTCCTTGTGGATTGCATCATTCATTCATTTCATTCATTGTGAAATTCATCCCATATATCGGGTGGCCCAAAACAAATGGCACCAATTTTGAGAAGTGATATCTCAATAACCATTGCAGCTAGGGACTTCATAAAACAACCAAATGAAAGATAATTCTTTTCTCTTTAAATACTTATTCTATGGCTTGATGGTTATAAGTCCATATAATGCCCGAAATTGGCTTCCAAAAACAATATATAAAAAAAAAGTTGCGCATCTATATTTATTCCTTGATCCTAATTTTAAATGAAATTTTTCTATTCCAGACCCCTCAAGATGGGATTGAGAGAATCTGATAAGAACATTATACAAGCACTACGTGAAGAAAAAGGATATTCATTAAACAGAATCCTTTACGAATTTCCAAATAGAAATTGGAAAAAAAACTGTGGCACATTTTTTACAAAAACTTAAAGAAACCGGCAGCAGTCAACGGCGTCTGGGAAGTGGTCGACCAGAAACTATTAGAACGCCAGAAAACATTGAAAAAGTAAATGAAATGGTTTTAAGTCAAGAGGAACAACCGGGAACAAGTAAAAGTGAACGTGAAGTTGCGAAAGAAACCGGGATTTCACGTTCATCAGTACAGCGAATAATTCGCTGTACTGATGAACGTGAAATCCCGGTTTCTTTCGCAACTTCACGTTCACTTTACTTGTTCCCGGTTGTTCCTCTTGACTTAAAACATTTCATTTACTTTTTCAATGTTTTCTGGCGTTCTAATAGTTTCTGGTCGACCACTTCCAGACGCCGTTGACTGCTGCCGGTTTCTTTAAGTTTTTGTAAAAAATGTGCCACAGTTCTTTTTTTCCAATTTCTATTTGGAAATTCGTAAAGGATTCTGTTTAATGAATATCCTTTTTCTTCACGTAGTGCTTGTATAATGTTCTTATCAGATTCTCTCAATCCCATCTTGAGGGGTCTGGAATAGAAAAATTTAATTTAAAATTAGGATCAAGGAATAAATATAAATGCGCAACTTTTTTTTGTATATTTGTTTTGGAAGCCAATTTTGGACATTATATGGGCTTATAACCATCAAGCCATAGAATAAGTATTTAAAGAGAAAAGAATTATCTTTCATTTGGTTGTTTTTTTAAGTCCCTAGCTGCAATGGTTATTGAGATATCACTTCTCAAAATTGGTGCCATTTTTTTTGGGCCACCCGGTATATATATACACATATTTATGTGTGTGTGTGTGTGTGTGTAAACGAATATCTAATGGTACAATTTGGGAGGGGAAGCACAGAACAAAAAATTTGTCGTACTATTTACTTCAGACAGCTAAGAAATGGCTCTGTCATTTACGTAAACAGGATTCAGAAGAAAGGTCGAGTCACCCTTTCAAATAATTTGATAATTTCTTAATATAATTTTAATAATTTTTTTAAAAATGTTTATGAAACAATTTGTTAATTATGTTAATAACAGACATATGTTAATTTTACATTGTTCTTTTCATTAAATTAAGTAAAACGTCACATTAGTAATTGAGAAATTACATGTAGCAAAACTCTCTAGATTTTTATTCCTATTTCAAACAAAAAACACTTTATACAAAACGCCTACACTTAATAACATTTATATACAGGGTGTCCGAGAAATACCTATCTGTTTCTCTTATACCCTGTAGTTCACTTAAAGCTTTAGGTATAACTGCTCGAAATTTTAATATCGGCACTACACAGTATGATGCTAAGCTATGAACCAAATTTTATCTTCAGACTTAGATTGTATTCAAATAAAACCATTACCTAAAGTGTGTCTTACGTAAAACAAAGAGAGCGCAGGACGGCCGCTCCTATACTGGAAATATTTCTTTCTGTTGCGACACTAAAAGGGGTTTATCGCCCCCCGCCCCTCAGATTAATTTAAAACTACCTTTCTATTGACTTTAGTGTTTAGCTTCAATGTGAGGTTACTTCGTATGTTACGTAGTGAAAATGAAGTTGAATAAATGTAAACAAAATTGGGACGTTTTGGTTTCTATTCCGAGTAACAAGTAACAATTCTTTAGAAAATGATTCAGGTATTTTAAAGTGGCAACTCAGCTATATGTCGCGTAAATATTTGGTCTCATTAGGAGAGCACACAGAAAAAATGCAGTAGGATGTGGAAATTGCTTTCATGATCATATATATTATATATATATATATATAGTATATAGGGTGGCGCAAAAGTTAAATTCTGTACAGATTCATCGATTTGTTGTACCTGGTATCCCATACACTAAAACCAAGCTCACCCTCTCGTCTATTGTTAATTTCGCAGCCATCCCTAAAAGAAAAAAAAAATTTATCATAGTCAACACTGAAAATTCATATGATGCGCGACTTTTGCGCCACCCTATATATATATATATATATATATATATATAGAGAGAGAGGAGAGAGAGAGAGAGAGAGAGAGAGAGAGAGAGAGAGAGAGAGAGAGGTGATAAAAAATCACCACTTAGTATGGAAAGTGTTTCAAAAAAATATATTTCAATACTATTTCATTATTATTAAAAACTAAATAAACAATTAAATAAACACACAAATACTTACATAAACAAAAAATCACACAAAAAGCGGTAATATTTTTTTAAGCACCCTGTATGTGAATAGGGATATTTTTATGTTTCTTAAGTTATCAGCTGACGACACAATCTTTATATATATATATATATATATATATATGTATATGTGTGTGTGTGTGTGTGTGGTGTGTGTGTAAAGTTTGTGTCGTCAGCTGATAACTTAAGAAACTTATAAAAATACCTTTATTCATATTCAAGACATTATTGGATTTAGATTGGATATGTGACATTCTTCTCTGAATCCAATAATATCTTGAATATGGATATGACGATAATGATAAAGATAATGATAAGCTTTATTGGCAGGATATAAATCCCATAAAATAGTACAATATTCTTGAAGGTAATAAGCGATAAGATAAATCAAACAAATAAATATTAAAAATATACATATACCTTGGTGTGTGTGCATATATATATATATATATATACATTTAGGATAAAAACGAAGATGTAGAACAAAAAAGTCATTATATTTGGCTGCAGCCGACGTTTTGGGCAACTTTACCCATTTTCAAGGCCTAATAAATAAAAGCTAAAATTAATACATGACAAAAAATATATAAATATCGAGAGCTAAAACTAATCTAGAGTACAAAATTAAAACTGTTCAAGAATAAAAATTAAAATTACAAAGCAGAAACAGGCACAAGCCAAAATCAAATTTAAAGTAAAAATTATATAAATGACAAAAATATAAAAGTAATAAAAATAAAACTTAAAACTAAAGACATTCAAACGTAAAATTGTTAAAAAAAACTTTACTAATAAAAGGTTAAACAGAATAAAAAGTTAAACAAAAAATCACAAGAGTAAACCAACATACCATGCTCACTTGACAGCCACAAAAAAACTGAAGCGAAAAGAACACAGGGTCACAAGGGAAAATTTAGTATGTAGTTAATCTAATTAATATAAAGGGGATAACAGCTAGAATCAATATTTAAACTAGAGTTCAAAAATTTAATACACAAAGATTCGTAAATACGAAGGGAGGACGGGCATTTTAATGATTTAAGAATTTTAAAATCGTTAACAGAAATGTCGACCTTACACTTGATAGAATGACTTCTAATAGCAGACTGTTCCTTTTTTGACAAAACTTTCCCTGTCCTATGACTAATGCCCATATGGGAGCAAAATCTCGCCTGCAAAGAACGAACTGTACTGCCAACGTAGTTCCCCTGGGAACACCAAGGGCAGGTAAACAAATAAACAACAGAACAGCTCATCGCAGGGGGGATTTTGTCCTTACATCGGAAAAAACATTCAAGGGTATTATTATTTACAAAGGCAATCTTAAAATCAGTGTGAAAATAAAATTTCCTCACAACACTCAACAATTGCTTCTTCACAAAAGTGATTTTTTCTTTAAAAATGGTTTTCCACGGGATCTTGTAGGAGATGTTATTGATAAATTTCCTAATAATGTATATTCCCCCAACCTTGTCCCAATGTATGATGTTCCTAAGAATTGTAAATATCTTGTTTTACCTGATATCTATCATTTTAACACTTTTGTGAAGAAGCAATTGTTGAGTGTTGTGAGGAAATTTTATTTTCACACTGATTTTAAGATTGTCTTTGTTGTTGCTGGTGGAGGGGGGGGGCTGCATGTAATTTGCCATATTATTAGAAAATAGAATTAGCCATTACTCTCTGAATAAAAGATTGACAGTCTTCAATCGATTGGTGAAGGCAACGAAGAAAACAAAATATTGTTGATGAAATACAGGAGGAAGTATTACTAAGGAACATCAGACTTTGTTTTGTGTTGTTTCTAATTTCTTTTACCTCGGATCTAATAGTGATCTGTATCTGCTGTTGTTTAGGGGTTATCCACAAATTAAGTAGGTGACTGGGGAGGTCAAAATGGCTGGTTGGGGGAGTCAAAAATTGTGAAAATCTGTTTTATTTACGTAATTTGTGGATGGTTTCATAGCAATACAAGATAAATAAGTGAAAAACTTTCACTTAATTTTGAATATTGAGCAGCAGAGTTATGTAACATCACTATGACTTTTGCACTGCTCTATAGATACTAAGTTTGACTAAGTTTTCCTGCGTTTTAACTGAGTTTTAAATTTAGTTATTAAGTAGTAACTATGTTTCAGAAAATCTTATTAATTAACTAACTAACTAACTAAGTCTTTTGGAGGGTCGATAACTAATTAAGTTTTCTTTTCCATGGCTATCCCATTACTGGCTGGTTCTCATTGAATCTTTCGTGTGTCACCAAAAATTCATAGAATTTTTCTATAACTATTCTTTCAAATATTTTGGTGAGATGAGATGTCAATGACACTGGTCTATACAGTAGTTCCTTGCTTGAGATCAGTCTCCTCCTTTATATATAGGGACAATATTTGACCCCTTCAAGATGCCAGATATTTCTCCCGTGTCCAGAGATATTTTCCATATCTAGTACAGGGGTGCAGCTATTTCATTCTTACTGTTTTTAATTATCGAACTGTCCCATTCGTGGTTTCATTTGTCCTGTAGCTCGAGCCATATCTTCTGGGATGAAGTCAAAATCAGTTATATTCTCTCTTTGCAGCCTCTCGCTTAGAACTTTAATATGCTTACTTTACGTTTCTCCAAAAATTCCCGCAGAAGCTTCAGATATTAGATGAGTTTTTAAAGTATATACGTATATGAGTATATGGTGTAACATAAGTCCTTTACCACAGAAATTAATGTTTTCTCGTTTTGTTTCAGATTTACAACTGATGAATGATATGATCACACTGCACAAGAGAAAGTAAAATCAGTTTTATTGCATGTAGCTGATAGAAGCCAACGAGGAGTATCCCACAGACTTTATCTTGACAGACCAAAGCCAAGTCATGTAATGGTTGGAATGGTACTAAAATGATTAAATGATGCTGGTACGAGTGGTGTTTTGTCCAGACTCGTAGTGGATGCCCTCGTTCCTCTACTGGTAAAGATAGTACCGTAGCTGTTCTTTCTAAATACTAAAGTAGCCCCCAACGATTATCACGAAAAACTGCCCAGGAAGCAGTAACCAGTCGTCTGTCTACAGAATCTTGAAACGACATAGGTCTCACCCATACAAAGTATAGTTCAGGAATTGCATGGAAATGACACCGATCGCAGGGTGGAATTCTGTAAGTGGGTATCACAACGGGTGGAAGAAGACCCCACGTAGTACATACTTAGTAATACTAGAAGATATCTTACAAACTTATGTGGATGAAATAGCTCTGCAAGCCCGAATGAATTTTTGTTTTCAGCAAGATGGTGCTCCACCCCATTAGGCACGAACTGTTCGTGGTTAGATGGTAATTTGCATGGGAGGTGGACTAGACGCCGTAGTCCAGTGGAATGGCATCTCAGGCGTCCAGACCTATCTTCGCTGGACTTCTTCCTCTGGGAACATTTAAAGACGGTTGCTTATCAGGCAAGACCATGAACTATTCAATTTAAAAGAAAAAATACAAGAATGTAACAACATTAGTATATAGCCTACTTGATCGAATTAACATGTGTTAACATCTGAATGGCATGCAGTTTGGACATTTATTGTCTTCATTTCGTTACACCCTGTATATATTCTCTGAATGTAGAGGAGTCACACATCCATCTACTGAACAGACCCGAAGTCGCTTAACCGCGTTCATCTAACGGGAAGCGGTGTTGCATCTTGGCCAACGTAGCCTTGCCATAGCACGATCCTACCTTAAAACAATTTGTATACACAGGGTGATTAAAAATTCCTGTCCCCAAAATAACTAACTATACAATAAATACCTTTGGGACAGGACTTATGAATCACGTTTATTTTGCTTTCAGCAGTAAGCGTTCTTTCATCAGGTCCTTAGAGAGAAGTTTTCACTCTAAGGACCTGAAGAAAGAACTCTTACTACTGAAAGTATTTATCCAGTCTCTATATTATTTGTTAATCATTTCTTTTAAATACATTTTAAGTGCGATTACACACAAAAAAAGTGCACGGATCGTGATGATTTCACTCTTCCAAGCTGACCCAGAAACTGCAACCAGCATGCGTGATCAAACATGGTAACTGTTGGACATTTTACTCTGACATGAAACGAAGTTTCATAATGCATTCCGCCAGTAGCTAAATGTATGCCCGATAATATCGAAGCTTCGTAACCAAAGCATTATTTTGAGTCAGTCCTCCTTTGATAATGATATCGGTTGGTAGTTTTTTCCTTAATCTTATCATTAGTTGAATTCATTTCTGAAATTTATACACAATTTTGGTGGATTTACATATTATTATTATTATTATTATTATTATTATTATTACGAGGGTCGGTATGAAAGTAATACCTCTTATTTTTCATTCTATATTTACTTTATTTATATATACGAGTATATAAATATGTGTGTGTGTGTGTATGTGTGTGTGTGTGTGTGTGTGTGTGTATCAGGGCTGGCAGGTCGGACCCGGACCCGGACCCAGACCCAGGTTTAACCCGAAAGTGAGATAAGACCCGGACCCGATAGTGAATTAGAAAAAAGACTCGGACCCGGACCCGGACCTGAAAGTGAATTTTAAAATTGACCCAGACCCGACCCGAAAGTGAAAGACCCGCACAGCCGGGTTTTTAGTTTACAAAATTTATGTGTGCGCCTTTAGATTTGGCAACAATGTATTGAATTACACTAGGCAACAAATTTCAACTTTTTTTTTGTTACAGACACGTAAACTACTGATTCCTACTAAAGCGCTGATGCTGATTTCAGATCTGATATCAAAATTTCTCTATCACGTCCGATTTTGTGTAACCGAAAACCCCTATTTTTCATTTTTTTTTCTCACCCGCTTCTATTACGAAAGCCGTCTAAGCTACTTTTCCGTGCCACGTTTTATGTTAAGCATACTTAAATAATTAGTGAACAGGGATGTCTTTCCTCCTTTATTCTGGCTTAAGACAGACAGCGGAATTCCGCTGGTGAGTTACCACCCCTGCGCCCAACCATCCACCCAAAGCGCGTTAGTATTTTGTTGTTACTACTGAAAGGTAAATTCCTGTTCTTAAGTGAAACTTTGGTGTGTCCTCTTCCTTTGTCGCTTGTAGGATGACGAGCTCTCCTTCTGCAGGAACCAACAATAATCTCCCATCATATTTGGGTTGAAATTACCTTGGTATCTGTTTTCCATAACTGAGATCTGTTGTGGAAGTGCTCACCATGCTCGTCACTTACAGCCCCAAGGTTGGCCGGGAAGAAGTCAAGATGAGAATGTAAAAAATGAATTTTCAAAGACATTCTGCATCCCATTATTTCATAAGATTTAAGCATGTTTTCTACGAGTTTACGGTGGTTTTCAGCTTTGTGGTTTCCAAGAAAATTTTTGACAACTTCAACGAAAGATGTCCATGCTCCTAGTTCATTCTCATTTAGGTTAGATATAAACGATGAGTCGTGGATGACACTGCGGATCTGTGGTCCAGTGAAAACTCCAGCTTCTAGCTTAGCATCTGTCTATATTCCTTTGAATTTATCCTTTAAATATTGGAAACCACTACCTTGATGATCCATACCCTTCACGAATTTTTCATAAGGCCAAGTTTAATGTGAAGTGGTGAAAGATGTACTTTCTGAGGGTCAATAAGTGCTGGGTGTTTCACATTGTATTTACCAACAACATGTTCAGTTCTAGATGGCCAATCATGTTTTTTGTAGTGGTTCTTGTCATCTCTGCTGTTCCATAGACACAAAAAGCACATATGCTTTGTGTAGCCCAACTGTAACCCAAGAAGTAATGATACAACTTTAAGGTCGCCACAAATATTCCATGTGTGGTCCTTATATTTGATGAGTCTAGCAGCAGTTTCATCGATTCATAAGTCTCATTAAGGCCAGTGGCATGTGCTACAGGTATTGAAGGTTTTTCATTGCCGTTGTGCAGTATACAGCTTTAAGGCTAGGCTAGCTTTACTAGAGTCAATGAACAGTCTCCATTCTTTTGGATCATAGCGACAGCCAATCCCTTGCATCAGACCACTGATATCGTGGCAGAAACAAACGTTTTCTTCCTGTAAGTAAAATGATGAAAACTGCAAATGGCGATGGCGGAAATGGGAAACTTTGGTGTTTGGTTGGAGAAGATTAAATTCTTGAAGTCTTGAACCAAGCAACCTCTGCCTTTTTCTTTTGGTAATTCCAAATCGCGCACTAAGTCATTTAACTCCGCTTGACTTAACAAATGTGGGGAAATATTTGCATCTGGAACATATATGCCATCTTTCCCTGTTTCTATATCACTAGCAGAATCTTCAGATGAACTGCTGTCTGTTATCGTTGCTGGTGGAACTGGTGGTGGATTTGTTTCATCATGTGGTACTGGTTTCATTGCTGATTCGCAGTTTGGGTACGTGATCTTTGATTTGTTTTTCTTTGTGAAACCAGCAATCTTTGTCAAACAAAAATAACAATCATTGAAGTGATTTTTCGGCTCACGCCAAACCATGGGGACTGAGAACGGCATAGCTTTTCTTTTACCATTCATCCAAGCTATTAACATTGCATTGCACTGTGCACAGCAAATATTGGTGCCCAGTCCCCTCTGTTGGTCTCCTAACTTACAGTCAAAATAACACTTGTAGGCAAGTTTAATCTTTGTTGTTATGTTTCTACGTTGTGGCTTAGGTGTATATTGTCCACAGACAAAGCAGAAGTTGTCTGGGTGATTTACACAAGCACGTCTATTTGATGCCATTTTGAATTACCATACAATATCTGAAAAAACGTAGAAAGTAATTATTACGATGTGCAAAATAAAAAGAAATACACACCGTAGTACAAAACAAATGCTATAAAAACACACAAGTCACCACAACCTGTCACTTGCTCATCAGCAGAGAGCTTCAACAACCGTTCTGCTTGACTGTCACGTAGCGACTGACCGTTGGGCCGTTGCCCGTTACTATGCTCTTGACTCAGTGTTGCCAACTCGGGATAAATTTTATTTATCAAAATTGTTCGAATTTGTATATAGTTGGCAAAAAAATTGCTTTAACCTTGAAAAGCAAGTTTCATATTACTGGCATTAAGCCGATTAAAACCAAAATCTGGACGTGGTAGAAAATTTTACTAAAAGTGATTTGCATTTTACACAAAATCTAGACGTGATAGAAAAAATCTAATTATAGATTTGAAATCAGCATACCGAAATTAGCTAGGAGCACCTATTTGGTCTTCTGTAACAAAATCTTTGTTGCCTAGTGTTATCACTTCACCCTCCAAATGACTCACTGGAAGTGGAGAGTTAACGGTGACGGAAGAATAGCCTAATCCTAATATATTTTTTTTTGTTTGTGAGTTGTGTACTGTGTACATTGGTTGGTCTCCAGTGCTTCGTTTGTATTTATTTGAATTTGCAATGCCTTTACAAGGTCTTTTTTCGGTGGGGAGTGGTAGCCAAAAAACTAGCCTTACAAATGAATATTTTAAATATAATAATATTGATAAAACATCTACATGCCAAATTGAAAGGTGTGGAAAAGTGAAGCTTCTCTGAATTCCTTCAAGTTGATTTATATCTCCTTGTTTATAAGGGGAAGTTAGCAGGGAGCAGTATTCTAGTTTGGGGATGATAAGGGTCTTTAGTAGGGGATCATTATTTTAATGCATTCACTCCATGTACTGTTATATTTATTAATTAGCATCAATAATTTATAGTTGCATTACATCGTTATTCATTATGATTACAGTATTATCATTGCCAGAAATAATGATAATGATTGTAATTTTACAAATAATATAGTTGCAGAGGAAAAACGTTCTTCAGACGAGACCTCTGCTACGGACCCCATTGAAAAAGAGTTGCGACAAAAGGAAAGACTTCTCCAGAAGGAAGGACGAATTCAAACTGTGTCACTGAGTGCGAAGTTTGATGCGGGTGTGATACAGTTTGAAAAATGTCCTCGCCTCGCGAAAAAGAGAGATTCAGCTGGGAAACTGATCCATCAAGATCCCATGAAATGGTGGATGGAAATGGGAGGAGAATTAAAACAGGCAGCCTCGGTAGCATTGTCTACTCCGTGCGCACAAGTTAGCGTTGAAAGATTGTTCTCCGCTCTAAGCTTCATTCTGAACCCGCAAAGAAATTCTCTTTCGCAATCATTATTAGACGCAGTATTGTTTTTGCGATCGAACGGTGTTGGGGAATAAAGTCTTCTCAAATAAAAAAGTGTAAAATAGTCCTAATAAAAATATTTCAGTTAAGAAGCGTATATATATTATATATATATATGATGAATAAAACCACGAAGGAAAGGAAACACAAAATGGTGCTCAAGCGCTTTCGTCTAATGACATTCTCAGGAACACTGAAGTACATAAAAGGGTAACAGCCTAGATATAGGTTACAGAAAGAAAAAAAAGAAAAATAAATAACATACATACATACATACACACACACACATATATATATACATACATATCTATATATACATATACATACATACATACATATATATATATATATATATGCAATAAACAGAGAAGTAAAAATAAAAATAAAAATTAAAAATTAAAGGATTATCAGTGAGGCGTACAGATTTGTAAGGAATAATATCGATTTTTAGCACAAGATCAAATGGATTATAAAAATACAAATTTATATTGGAAAACTGTCCGGGTATTAACACTCTGCCTATGGTCAGGTTTCGATATATATAAAAATAAAATGCAAATTAAAAGTTAATAAAGTAGCAGACAAGTTTACCAAAGATTTAGTGTTCTACCCTTCTTATCTAAATAAGAACGAACGAAAAATGAGGCGAACCGCCCGGGAATCGAACCCAAGGCCTTCCAATTGGAAGGCCTTGGGTTCGATTCCCGGGCGGTTCGCCTCATTTTTCATTTATTCGTTATTTCTCTTCCGCGTGTGCAGAAACGTTCCTTAATATTATGTCGTTTCTATTCATTTATATACTGCGTGGTCATTGCAGTTATTATATATTATATTATATTATAATATGGGATGAATTTCACAATAAAACACGTGAAATGAATGAATGCTGCAAACCCACAAGGGTCTTTTTTTTTTTTTTTTTTTTTTTTTTTTCCTTGTGGGTTTGCAGCATATATATATATATATATACACCATGGGGTATTATAGTAGTTACGACACCTGGCTGCTGACCGGGAGGTCGTGAGATCGAGTCCGGGCGAGGACTTTGTAATTTCTGCCCACCCATGGTCGATCGTGGTTCGAATTCCACGTTAAGCTGTAGGTCTAAGGTGGAGCAAAAATCAACAATTCAACAATTCGGGCGAAAGCAAATATACAAATCTACAAAAATTTCATAAAAAAATATCTAGATATTTTTAACAAGTTTTATTTGATAATTGGGTTACTAAATTTCAAAGTTAATTTATTGAGTGGCACGTTCTGGTACGATAGTTTTGTAATTTGAGGTTAATACCAAATGTCGAGTAAGAGGCAGAATATTTCTGCAATCATAATTTCGATAAAAGCATGTTCCGAATAATCCCAGAGGTTAATGTAATGAGTGCATGTAATATAATCATAGTCATGCAGTCGTTCTAGAAACTTGGGATCACCTGAAGATTAGGGCCCCCAGCCTTCTTTAGTTAGCCTTATAAGGCTAACTAACGAAAATATCACGACTTAATCTAACCAATCGTTAGGTCAACTGTACTCCCTTGACGATTGGTTAGGTTAGGTCGTGATATTTTCGTTAGTTAGCCTTATAAAGTTAACTAAAGAAGGCTGGGGGCCCTGATCTTCAGGTGATCCGAAACTTGCACCAGCACAAATGTATGCAGAGCTGCATTGTTCCAGAGAAATAACTTGAAAGCTTTTTTTTTTTTAAACCTACGCTGCGAATTTGGGAAGAGAAATAAAGTCCTCGTTGGGAGTTACATTTACTCTCATACCAAACATTTGGCTTAATTTTTTAATTTCATTTGAGCGCACACATTTCTCTAATATTAAATCCTATATAGAAAAGAAAATGGTGCTGGTTAAGTGTGCGGTCTACCTACGATTGGTTAGGTTTAATCATGATATTTTCGTTAAAACTAACGAAAATATCATGACTAAACCTAACCAATCGTCAAGGGCGATTGACAATGGATGTAAACAAACAATTAGTAAACAAGATAAGAAGCTATAATTAAAAGGTAGACCGCCGAATCGTAGGTAGACCGCACACTTAACCAGCACCAAGAAAATAATAATAGTTAATTAAACAAATAATTAATTAATTACTGATTAGTGAATTTGAATTATTTCAAGATTCAGGCAGTTGTTATCATTATAGTTGGCACATGTCGGCAGATTATATTCAGCAATGCTTAGAAGAAATACGAATAAAAATAATAAATAAAGGGGAAAAAATAGTAATAATACTTGCTTGAACCTTACAGATTAGATAAGGTTTGGGATCACCTGAAGATCAGGGCCTCCAGCCTCAATTACCAAATGATATCTTCGTTAAAACTAACGAAAATATCACGACTTTAACCTAACCAATCGTCAAGGGCGTACAGTTGACCTAACCGGGCATTCAATTTCATTTATTTATACTTGGTACTATAAAGCAAAAAACAAGAATACATGGGGGGGGGGCCTGATCTTCAAGTGATGCAAAGTTTGGGTTTAAGCGTGAAAAGGCAAAATATTATAATACTTAATATAAAAATTGGATCAAATGTAGAATTCGGACCCCAGCCTTCTTTAGTTAGCTTTATAAGGCTAACTAACGAAAATATCATGACCTAACCTAACCAATCGTTAGGTTAACTGTACGCCCTTGACGATTGGTTAGGTTAGGTCATGATATTTTCGTTAGTTAGCCTTATAAAGCTAACTAAAGAAGGCTGGGGTCCGAATTCTACATTTGATCCTAAAAAATTTTAAATTTAATTATGGTGGGAATGAAAATGAAAACGTTTATTGGCAGACCATAGTCCATATGAGATTAATTATAATAATACCAACTGACACTAGAATACAATGACAATTCAAATACTAAGGATAGAAATACAATTAATGAGAAATAGTACAGTAATGTCAAAGTTAAGTGGAGCTACAGACAGACGTTTTCATACCATGAATTCCATAGCTTTGAAGACATACGGCAGGACTGATGAATAGCTTGGATAATCGGGTTGGTTGAATTTTAATTCTTTCCATTAGACTGTATTCAGCGCGTCTTGTTACTTCCGGGAAGCTCGAGACATTGTGGGTTGCAAACATTTGCGAAGCTGAGTATCTCGGGGTAATTTATGTAGGAGTCTAAAAGATCTGTTGTATGCAAATTTAGAGTTCTGCCAGAACCTTTTTCATAATTCACCCAGGGTTGCTGTCGGTATATATTGCTGTAGAAAGTACGAAAGAGTGTCTTTAGCTTCACTTGTACAGAACCGGAAGTTCCTTATACTCATATTCGCTTTAGCACAGAGGCTTCGATATTGTTTTCTTATTATATATCTGAGTCAAGCTGGTGATAGTTTGACCCAAATACTTAAATTCTTGTACTTCATCTATTGCTTCACCTCTTGTTTTGAAACTAATTTCAGCTGGCTGATTGGTGCTTTTAGTATTGAATTGCATAACCTTAGTTTTTGTAACATTAAAAAGAATATCATGTTTCTGTGAATATAATTCGCAGACTTTAAGCAGCCAATCCAGACCTTTAACGGAAGGACTTATTAACACTATATCATCGGCATGGAGTAAATTATTTATCCTTGTGTTATCTATGCAACATCCAACTGTTCCCTCATTAAGTGAAGCAATTAATCTATCAAAATACACATTAATAAGCAGAGGAGAGAGCAAGGAGCCTTGCCTCACCTCGCAAGAGGAACCAAAGCATTCAGATAGTATCAGGTTGAGGGAAAAGTATTGTCGGTTTTGGAACAGTGAAATTAAAAGGTACACACGTTGTTTTTTTTTTGTATCTCCATACATTAAACTAAGATAGGTTATAATTACTTTAATTTGTTATATTACAAATATATATATATATATAATATTATATATAGATATTATATATATCTATATATATATATATATTAGATATATGATGAATAAACCACGAAGGAAAGGAAACACAGAATGGTGCTCAAGCTCTTTCGTCTAATGACATCCTCAGGATGTCATTAGACGAAAGCGCTTGAGCACCATTCTGTGTTTCCTTCCTTCGTGGTTTTATTCATCATAAATATTTTTCACGTGTTTACTTTTGTGAAATAATTTTCATATATATATATATATATATATACCGGGTGTCCGAGAATTATCTGTACAATTTTTGGCTGTTATTAAAGTCAACCATGAAGTGTAGAAATTCCAGTGTTGTCTCATTTTACAGAGAATCTCATTAAGTTTTTTCTGATATCACGTTTTGACAAGTTTTTTAGAAATGTACGCGGGTGACAGACATTGATGATTTAAAAGCAAGAATCACAGCTGCTATTGAGCGAATTGATGTGGATATGCTGCAGCGTACATGGCAACATTTGGAGTATCGATTGGATGTTTTGCGAATCACTAATGGTGCACATATCGAATGTTTGTAAAACATTACTTTAATAAAAAACTTTTGAAAATACAGATTCTAAATAATCTTGTTTAAGAATTTTACGTGTGTTATCAAGAATTTTATTAAAAGATGAAATTGTACAGATAATGTTCGGACACACTGGAATTTCTAAAAAACTTGTCAAAACTTAGTATCAGAAAAAACTTAATGAGATTCTCTGTAAAATGGGACAACACTGGAATTTCTACACTTCATGGTTGACTTTTAATAACAGCCAAAAATTGTACAGATAATTCTCGGACACCCTGTATATATATTATAATATATATTATAGGGCGTCCCAAAAAAATGTATACACACTTTAAATAATTATAAAGGCAGTGTTTATTAAAATACATTTCATTTTCAAAATGTAATAGAATCTACAGACATTATTTAATTGTTTTGTCAACGCCTGTTTTCAAACTGACGTTCGTTCTGGTCCAGGCACTGCTGATAACGCGAAGCAATGGAATCGCAAACATCACGAAACATTTCGTTTGGTATTTGTGTGCATTCTCGTTCAATGGCTGCTCTCAATTCAGCGACTGTTGCAGGTTTTATAGCGTAGACTTTGTCTTTAAGTATCCCCATAAAAAAAGTCTAGTGGTGTGAGGTCTGGTGAACGCGGAGGGTATTCTACGAAACCCCTTCGTCCAATCCACATCCACATCGTGCCAAGTACCACTCGCAATACTCCACTCTTCGGTCCAGATCATCTTCATTAATAGCATGGACTAATCTTGGAATGTAACTTTTCCATTGACAGCGCTTCAAAATGCGTTGGACAGACGATTCTGAAATTCCTACCTCACGACTCGCTTGCCGCACAGATTTTCTTGGACTTTGGTGATACGTTTCCAGTACTCTTTCTTGCTTTGTGGGGCTTGTCGATGTCCGTGGTCTTCCGGAACGCTTCTTGTGGACATTCTGAACAGTTCCATCGGCTTCAAACTTATCTCTAATTCGAGTGATGGTAAGTCGCGTTGGTGGATCTGTTTGAAACTCCCTCCTAAACTGTCTTTGCACTTCAACTGCGTTTTCACACTTCCAGTAGCATTTTAGAATGAATTTCCTTTGTTCAAAGCTTAGTCTGACTGCCATTATTAATTCTAATGGGTTTAACTTGGAAAGAAGAAACATCAATTGAGCTATCAGCTGTTAAAGTGTGTATGCATTTTTTTGGGACGCCCTGTATATATATATATTATATCTATATATATATATATATATATAAATATATTATATATATATATTATATATATATGTTCCTTTTTATATTTTTCATATTTTTTCAGCATTCAGAAGAACTGACATTGGAACAAATTTGAGTGTGCCCTTTGTACGAATTCAAACTTGGGAGTAGTGCGGCTCTGACTTAGTGCAAAATTTGTCAAGCATGGGGAGGACTCCGTCAGCGAACGTGATGCTCAACGATAGTTTCAGAAATTCCGTTTCGGTGACACGAGCCTTCAAGATATACCTCGCTCCGGAATTCTTTGGATGGAGTTCGCGTTTAGGCATCTTTGCAGGACGGGCATCCTTATCCAACCATTGACCAGAGCGTTTCACATCATCGTACAAAAGCTATTTTTCATCACACGTTACAATTCTTTCAAGAAATGGCTCATTGTTGTTTTTTAGTAGCAATGATGAGCAGATGGACAGGCGCTGAGTGTTGTTCTTTTCGCTAAGTTTGTGAGGGACCCATTTATCCAGCTTCCTCACCTTTCCAATTGCCGCAGATGATCGCAAACAGTTGTGTTATCCATTTGGAGTGATTTGTGCGAGTTCTCGTGTGGTTTGACTTGGGCTTGACTCGACAAGCGATCTCAGAATGTCATTGTCAATAGCCACCGGATGGCCGGAGCGAGGTTTATCTTGAAGGCTCGTATCACCGAAACGGAATTTCTGAAACCATCGTTGAGCATCACGTTCGCTGATGGAGTCCTCTCCCCATGCTTGACAAATTTTGCGCGAAGTCAGAGCCGCACTACTCCCAAGTTTGAACTCGTACAAAAGGCACATTCGAATTTACTCTGATGTCATTGTTCTTCTGAATGCTGAAAAAATATGAAAAATATAAAAAAGGAACAAAATATATATATTTATAATGTAACACATTAAAGTAATTATAACCTAACCTAGTTTAATGTATGGAGATACAACAAAAAAAAACGTGTGTACCTTTTAATTTCACTGTTCCAAAGCCGACAATACTTTTCCCTCAACCTGATACATTGCCCCACCTAACAATAAAAGACTGGTGGGAAAACCAAAATTTCAAAAAATTTAATGTGTACGTGGGAACTTTCCTATCTTCTAGTTTTTTAAATAAGATACTGTGGTTCACTCTATCATATGCCTTACTTATATCTAGGAAACAGCTATTAATAGTTGAGTTACTGTCAGTGTATTTATATATAATTTCCTTCAATACATAGATACACAGATCAGTTGAGTGGAATCTTTTAAAACCAAACTGATTAGATGTCCATAAGTAATCATTTATTGGGTGTAACAAGAGTTTTTGTAGTAGTTTCGAGAAGCAGGAGGCGACAGCAATAGGCCTGTAATTATTGCGGGATAGAATGTCCCCATAATTATTTTGGACCAGTGGCAAGATATATACCCTCATGAACTCTGCAGGGATATAACTATGAGCAAACATGGCTGAGAAGAGCAATGATATATGCAAACACACCACGTCATTGGCATATTTTAAGTACTCATTCGATAGGTCATCTACCCCTGACGCCGAACCAGTCTTTAACTCTTTAATTAATCTCTTTACTTCAGGAACTGATATCAAAGTATTTTCCATGGTCCCTCCCACAGGCGTTTCGCTGCAGCCTATCTTAAGATTAGCCCTACTCATACTATTAAGAATATTTGAGTAGTGGTTTTTCCACAGCCTTGCAACTTCATCTTCCCCCGATGATTTTAACCCCATTTGATTTTTAACGAGTTTCCAAAATTTGTAATTATCATTATTTAAGTGAGCCTCACAGGCTTTTCTTGCTCGAATAGAATGTTATATACAGAAAATGTTATATGTACAGAGTGACCAGAAAGTCCCTTTGCAGTGAAATTGCAGTATATCTGTATGTTGCCCTTGTTTTTCATGTAAAGGAACTTTGTGGCCACCCTATATATATTCTCCATTACGTGGCATATTTCCTAAAATATACTAACTATTAAAATACATGTAACTCCCCTGTAAAGAGAATTTTAATTTTAGCACAGATTACTTAAAGTAATCCTAATGGTTAAGGATTACATTCGAGTTTAATGAATTCACTTTTGATAGTTTCCTATAAGACTAACAAAAGTAGCAAAATATACTGCAGAACGAATTACAGAACCTCTCAAATATTTGCAATGTATTTTGGACGATATTTATGCATTTTATTTTGGTCATACTAGAATGATTTGAAAAGAGAAGTTGGATCACCTGAAGATCAAGGCCCCCAGCCTTCTTTAGTTGGCCTTATAATGCTAACTAACGAAAATATCACGACCTAACCTAACCAATCGCTAGGTCAACTGTACGCCCTTGACGAATGCTTAAATTAGGTCGTGATATTTTCGTTAGTTAGCCTTATAAAGATAACTAAAGAAGGCTGGGGGCCCTGATCTTCAGGTGATCCTAGAAATTTACATTGATTTTTTAATTCGACTTAATAACCTTAAATTATAAAATATATCTATTGCATGATAAAAATAAATTAAATATAGATTGTAATATATAAGCTAAAACTCTTAAGCACAGGCTTGAGCCTAACCGTGTTTTGGTTTTCATAACTATGAATATTTAATTTACTTTTACAGAAGTCTTAAGCGTTTAAACCAGTGGGTCACAAACCTTTTTGATGTGAGGGCCAAGCTAAGAAAATAACTAAATGTATTAGCCTACTTACTTTCCATCTAAGTCATAAATTGGGTCACTTTTATATTCTAACTTTTTCATTGAATTGAAAAGACCCGTGGGGCCACTGAAAAGACCCGTGGGGGACACATTTGGCCCGCGGGCCAGGGTTTGTGCATCACTGGTTTAGACCCTCTTTATGTGCTCACATTTTTAAATGCCTACATTTTATGAAAAAAGTTCGCCTAGAAATGTAAAATTTCTAAACGTCATAATTTTATTATCATAAAAAAAATAAAATCTCCAAAGAAAAACGGAATAATACTAAGTATTTTTATGCCATTTAGAAATTATTTACAGGCGAACTTTTTTCTGAAACTGTATATTTTCTGAAACTTCTTTATTTAGTTTACATTTCTGGATAAGTAAATTTTACTTATGTGTTATTTTATAGGACTAATTTTTATGCTTTAATTGTATAATTCTGTCATCATAAAAGAAAAACATATAAATTAACTGCAATATTATTATTTATGTATAATAATAACAGTGTTACTATGCGAAAATGGGTGTCATGGTTACGAACCGACCTTTTCACAAGAGAATTTGTACCATTGAAGCTTTTATACTTTCTTATGACCGGAGGTAAGAGCTTATATTTACACGATTTATTTTATCTTTAGTTCCATTACTGACTTTTGAATGCAGTATTTGCAGGAGCGCTCGTATTGCTAACGTACGGTACAGTTTCATGAAAAAGAGGAATTTTCCCTCGTTTTTGGACATAAAATTAAAAAAAAATATTGCTCAGATAATTTTTCTAGTTTTTATAAAGTTCAAATGATATTTAATGTTTTTTATTAAAAATTCAGTTATGGATTCATCTGTAAAGGGATAACTTCTGTTGTACAAAATTCAGTTTATAAATTCCGAAAGTAATAATTATATTATGAAACTATTATATTATAAAGTTACAGTATATTCTGATTTAATATTTCTTATATGTGTTGAGTACATGAATATAAACTCGAAATTTCATCCTGGATCGTAAGTTCCCAGAAGCAAAATTACCACAACAGAACTTCAATTCTGAACTACGGGGGCCTGGCGCGCCCCCGTAAAAGAGAACCAGTTTTTAATTTTTCCGAGTTCTGTTAGTAGGGATTTGCCGGTCGCAACTGGACCACAGCGTATGATTGTGTTATAAACGGAGGCAACTATAAAAAAATGCTAATTCTGAATTTAATTTTTGGTATTTCCATATACTGTAGGTACGTCCGCTATGCTCCCTTTCTTAACACTTCATGCTCGGTCTTTAGGGGTAACAGAAGAGGAGTTGGGAATCACAGGCAGCTTGCTTCCTATTGCTGGAATTATTGCTTCTTCAATAACTGGCTTAATTGCTGACAAAATAGGCAATTTTAAGGTACGTGCATCAAAATGTTTAGTGAATTAAAGTAATAGCTTTGAAATGTTTACATATAATAATAATTTTCCATATTGATATTTAATAAAATTTTGCATGTAAACTAATCTCTGATTGAGGCAGAGAAAACCTTGTGACTTTCAATGCCTTAAAAAGAAACTCAATTCCTCCATCTGTCTATTCGTCACAGTCTTCTACACGACTATCCTCTTACCCTCAACAATACACAACTCAATCCTTCCTCTTCTCTTAACATTCTTGGCGTTTTCTTTTCTCGTGATCTTTCCTCGAAAGATCACATATACTCTCTTTCCAAAACAGCTTCTAAGAGGTTAGGTGTACTGTTTCGTAGGATGGGTTGAAAAATTTTATTTAATGAAACATGCTGAAAAAGATGCCCGAATAGTCACTGATTAATGAATAAGTCATATCTTTTAGAAATATTAATTTCAGTGCTGGCAACTATGAAAAAAATAAGTTGCTAACAAAAGCCACAAAAGATCTTTTTTAGCAAGTTTCCTTAAATTAATTTTTCGCCTCACAGGTATGAGGATCTCAACAATAAACTCAATTAATGCCAATGTCTATCAAAAAACCATTAATAAACATTGTTTTTTGCTTATTTTAAAATGTAGGACCCATATGTGTTTGACCTATCATGTGTGTTTGTGCGCCTACGTGTGTATTTGTGATCTATCATTTGTTTGGCCTATCATGTGTTTCCTGATTCAGCATTTTATTTTATTTTGTTTCAAATTAATAGCATAGCTTGCAATGGCCTTTCTGGTATAACAAGAGAAAAAGTGAAGCATTTTGTTTTCGGAATGCCAGCAGAGCTTCCTGGCAACCAACTAACAACTTGTGAGGATGTATTCAAAGCTATCTTAAGCATAAGCTCATTACTGCAACATTTAACACTCAGAAACACGCTAAAATTATCGCGGAAGAAGTGAATGATATATACGAGGGTCACTCAATATATTTTGCCCCACCTTTTTTTTTCTTTCCAAGTGTCCTTGTAAGTTCCAGAAATTTTGTACACAAGTAGTTACATACCATTTTTACAAGTTTTAATTTTTCCACATGGTCTCCATCCTTTTCTACGGCTTTCCTCCACCTCGAAACAAGGGCCTTTATTCCTTCCTGGTAAAAGTCTGCTGGGTTCCGCTGGAGCCACCTCTTAACCTCCTCAACAACCTCATCGTCACTCTGAAACTTTCTTCCACGAATAGCATCCTTCATTGGCCCAAACAAATGGAAGTCTGAAGGTGCCAGATCCGGGCTGTATGAAGGGTGGGGTAACACAGTCAAGCGCATTCTTGTTATGGCCTCTCTTGTTTGCAAACTGTTGTGTGGACGTCTTCTAGCTTTCTCTCCGGTCGAACTCGCTTTATACGTCTCTGGGGTCTCTGTGGGGTAGCAACATATGCCTCTGAGTTGATTGTTTGTCTTTTCTTCATAATGTCCGCCAGAATCACCCCTTTCATGTCCCAGAAGATGGCGGCCATAACCTTTCCTGCAAAGAGATCCATTTTGAACTTTTTCTTGCGTGGGGAGTCTGCGTGATGCCTCTCCATGGAATGGCGTTTTGTTTCAGGTTCAAAGTAGTGTACCCAAGTCTCATCTCCAGTCACACTTCGTGAAAGGAAGTCATCCCCTTCTGTCTCGTATCGAACCAACGACTCAGAAGCAATTTCTTTTCTGGGTTTTATGATCTTCAGTCAGTTGGCGAGGAACAAACCATGAACACACTTTTGAGTATCCCAGTTGCTGAATTATCGTATTCACACTTCCTTCACTAATTCCTAGCTCCAGTGATAGCTCCTTGTATGTGACGCGCCGATTTGATCGAATGATGCTATTAGCACGTTGCACAGTGTGAGATGTCACAGCCGATGCCGGGCGACCGCTGCGTGGTTCATCTTCGACGCTGGCTCTCCCTCTCCGATAATCTCACACGTTTAGACCAGCGTCCAACTGTGCTTCGATCAACAACATCTCCGTAAACGCTTTGTAGACGTTTGTGAATATTTCCAACTGTTTCCTTCCTGCGGTTAAGAACTCGATAACAGCTCTCTGTTTACGACGTACATCACTGTCAGACGCCATTTTCGAAACTGCGTTAACCATCGGTTTTATACAAAGGCGTTTAAAAGTGGTTTTATACAAGAGTTCAAACTGGAAAATTCCTGTTATGTGAAACGCAGAAAGTTCAAACTTACGGCCCAAAAGACATTTCAACCCATGGCCTATTATTTAGCTAAGAAAAAAGGGTGTGGCAAAATATATTGAGTACCCCTAGTATATATCAGTGCTTCCATTCCAACAATCGACTTCAAAAGCATAGTAATTAAGGTAAAAGGTTAATTGAGAAGGGACAAGAACTTAGAAAATATCCCATAAGTAAAAGATCTTCCAGCACTTATCAAAATAAATATGATTCCTTCGGAAATTTATTTGACATATGTTACTGCAAGTGCTATGCCTCCGGTTCTCGTAAAAGAAATGAGTGTAAATGCTCTAAGGCGAGAAAATCCCGAATGATGAATGGGAGTTCTGGATTGATCAACATACTGAACGAAAAATTATTATAGATAAGTTGGACAAAGTGAAAACTTCAAAACTAAAACAAATGAAAAACAGAAACCATAAAGACAATTCTTTAAAGATAAACAAAAGAGTTTTGTCCAGGAAATGCAGTTGAATCCTTGTGATATTGGTGAGATCAGCTCTGAAAGTGAAAAAGGTAATCAAAATAAAGATTTCGAATTGAACGAGTACGAGTTAGATACAGAAGCTAGTACTTCTCAAAATCGACACAATGCTGTCTTAAAAGATTTTAACCTATTATCTGAAAATACTACGATTGATCCCAGTAAACTACGTCGTCAAAGAACCTTGTGGAGAAGCATAGAAAGAAAGAAGCATGAAGAACAAAATAAAGGAATAGTTTGCCTTGAATTTGATGGAAAAATTGATAAAACTCTTTCAAAAGTGGGAGAATGCCAGCGGACTTTGAATGAAGACCACTATGTGTTAGTTTCATTTCCAGGAAACGAATATATTGACCATGTTGCTCCTGAAAGTGGAAGGGCAAGTCAAGTGATATTGCTAAAGAAATTATATCAGTAATTACTGACACTAACTCTGCATCGACTTTTTTTAAAAGCAGTAGTTTGTGATAGGTGGGTACTGGACCACCTTTTCAGCTATGTTTCATACTGACAACTTGAGTTCGATATATTTTCGCCCCGCCCTACAGTGTACTTCCTCCGCGGTTTCTTCACCCCCACTCACTTCCCGTCTCTGTACAGGGGTCTTCTCCGCCCCTGTATGAAGTATGTTTCTCATGTATGGGATGGTTCAACCCACATTCCTCCTCCGTTAAGGAGAGCACGCAGCAACATACTTTCAACACTTTCTCATTCCTTTTATGTCCAACTCCAACTCAAGGGTTAATCGATATTTTCAACCTTTCAACTATTCAACCGGTGAACAAAGCTGGGCACTTGCGGTTTTTTTTGCGGTACTGCGGTACTACCGCACTACCAAACCGGTACCGCATAACGCAGTACCGCAAAGGATCGCTGAAA
This sequence comes from Bathynomus jamesi, assembly GCA_023014485.1. Taxonomy (NCBI): domain Eukaryota; kingdom Metazoa; phylum Arthropoda; class Malacostraca; order Isopoda; family Cirolanidae; genus Bathynomus; species Bathynomus jamesi. The sequence goes on from JAJOZX010003163.1 coordinate 398,167, forward strand.
GTACAGCAGTACCGCTACCGCATTTTTTGCGGTACTGCGTTATGCGGTACCGGTTTGGTAGTGCGGTAGTACCGCAGTACCGCAGTACCGCAAAAAAAAACGCAAGTGCCCAGCTTTGCCGGTGAACTCTGAAACAATCTTCCTTAATCCATCTTTCCCCTTTCTATGACCTCCAATCTTTCAAACACAGAGTGTCTAGGCATCTCCAGAACCCTGGACCTTGACTTTAGCTCTCTTCTTCTTCTATGGGGGATGGGCGCTATGGGGGATGGGCCCTTCCTTCCTGCATAAAAAACTAACAAAAATCGATCCAAGAATGTTAGAAGAACTATATAAATTCTTAATAACATAACACGAATTCTAGAATATTAAGAATTATTTTTGTAAATTAATTTAATTATTTATTTAATTAGTTTAATTAATTAACGATACGTGTTGATTTTTTTCAGATATTCTTTTCAGTTACTGTAATTTCTACTGCATTGATTGCAGTACTCTTTATTTTTATCCCTCCTGGAAGGATTGAACATACACTTCCTGACCACCTTCCGTTAATTATCAATTGTACCACTGATGTCAATGAAGTGAGAGTGGTTCAGCCCTTTACTTGCGATGTCACTAATAGTTCTGAGGTTCCTCTCTTGAGCATTGCGGAATGCAGATATGATTGCCTAAACACTGCCGAGCAGGAATACCTGATGAATAATAATGGTTCCAATTCTCAAAGGAGCGAGTCCATTGTGTCCTTTGAAATGGAAGGACAGATTCAGTCAAATCAAAACAGCACCTTTGTAATTAATGATTTATCTATAACATTAACACTTAGTTCTGCAGAAACAGAGGTGAAATTTGGTATGCTCCAACCTTTACCTCCGAATTTTAAGCAGGTAAATGAATTACATAAATTATATTTGCCTTAGTATGTTCTTATGTTCAAGCTACATACACGCTATGGATGTAGGATCTGTATGTTATGGCCTATTGTGTTAAGTTAACTTAACATAGACTATCCTAATATGTTAACTTAGTTTAGATTATATTAGTTAAATTAAGTCGGGTTAATCTTATGGAGATGTCATCACCTGAATTTCTCAAAAATAACCATATGGCCGTAATCGGATCTTTTCCGTTTGGGGGCTAGCAGCGAATTTTAATGAAAATCGGTATACTAATGTAGTTTTGGTCACTGATTTCAAAAATAACTTTCTTTTTTTGTAGAAATGAAAAACAAACATGTTAGAGCACTTTAAATAATTAATGTGTTTTTAACGAAAATATCATGACAACCTAACCAATCGTCAAGGGCGTACAGTTGACCTGACCTGGCATTCAGTTGACCTAACTGGGCATTAATTCTTGATTTTTCCTGCTATTTTTACAGATCTGCCTGGATCCTTCAAAAAACATATTCTTCGTAAAGTTGCACGTTTTACCGTTTGACCGACGCTTTTGGCAACGAAAGAACTGGGTATTTTTTATCAAAGGAACGCACTTTCCCACACTTAGAGCACTTTTTCATAAACAGTAGCAGTTTGTGACTCTAGCTGAATTTAACACAATCCTCTGTAACTAGTTTAAGCTATTTAAAATACATATTAATTATTTAAAGTGCTCTAACATGTTTGTTTTTCATTTCTCCAAAAAAAGAAAGTTATTTTTGAAATCAGTGACCAAAACTACATTGGTATACCGATTTTCATTAAAATTCGCTGCTGGCCCCCAAACGGAAAAGACCCCCGTAATCTACATACCAATATAACACTTTTTTCAAGAGTACTATTTTTTGTCCAAATACGTTATAAGCAAGTTATTGCAGGTGATGACATTTTCTTAAGATTTACCATTAAGTCTCTATATTTCAGTCATTCGATTTTCCTTATGCATTACTTGACAATAATTTTTCAGTTCATAGAGAAAAAGAAACAACTTTATCAGGATCAGAGTGACCGTAAGGAATGTTGGTTGGAATGCAAAGCGTTTACTGAAACCCAAGCACTATGTAACAACGTCGTATCAACAGAAACATTGAATCCTACTCTGACTATTACTTTATACAGTATTATTCGTCTTACAATTGGGATTGCATTAAGTAAGAGTCACATTTTGAAATGTGTTTCAAGTAACTAGAAACTTCCGTAACTACAATATATTTAAAACTGAAATCGATATTAGAAGTACAAAAAATCCGATACCCCCTTTGCCCCATGGAATGGACTTCTTTTTTTTTTTTTTTTTTTTTTTTTTTCCCCAAGGTCAACAGCCAAACCAAAATTGAAATCGTAGCTATGAAAACGCTAACCTATTCTAGCAATAAAACGGTATTACAAGATTCAATTTCTTCCCATCTTTATCATTAATATGACCAAATATGTCATGGATTATCTTTATATTAGCTGTACTAATACTAAATTTCTGTTGATACATTCATCGAACCTTGCATACATTCATCGAGCTCCTTGCTCTCCCCTATGCTGTTTAATGTATATATTGACGGATTAATTGCTTCACTTAATGAGGCAACAGTGGGATGTTGTATAGATAACACAAGGATAAATAACTTAGTTTGTGTCGATGATATGGTGTTAATAAGTCCCGCTGTTAAAGGTCTGGATCGGCTATTAAAAGTCTGCGAAGTGTATTCGCAGAAACATGATATTCTTTTTAATGTTACAAAAACTAAGGTTATGCAATTTCATCCTAAAAGCTGTACTCAGCCAGCTGATATAAGGTTTAAAATGAATGGTGACGTAATTGAGGAAGTACAAGAGTTTAAGTATTTGGGTTAAACTATTACCAGCTCCTTGAGTAATGACTCGGATATAATAAAACAATCTCGAAGCCTGTGTGCTAAAGCGAATATGACCATAAGGAACTTTCGATTCTGTACAAGTGAAGCTAAAGACACTCTCTTTCGTACTTTCTGCAGTAATATATACGGACAGCAACTGTGGGTGAATTATAAAAAGGTTCTGGCAGAACCCTAAATTTGCTATACAACAGGTCTTTTAGACTCTTACATAAATAATCCCCGAGATGCCTAGCTTCGCAAATGTTTGCTACCCGCAATGTCCCGAGCTTCCCGAAGGTAACAAGACGTGCTCAACACAGTTTAATACAAAGAATTAAAAAATCAACCAACCTGATCATCCAAGCTATCCGTGAGTCCTGCCATTTATCCTCTAAGCTATGTACTTCTTGGCACGAAAACGTCTGTCTGTAGCTCCACTTAACTTCGACATTACAGTATTATTTCTAATTAATTGTATATATTTCTATCCTTAGTATATGAACTGTCATTGTATTAATAATATTTGTCATATGGACTATAGTCTGCCAATAAACCTTTTCATTTTCATTGACTTCGTAACGTTCATACTGTATACAGTTTTGGAGCAGTCATTGCGAGGAATGGAATACTGGAATTCTTCTAATTTCGGAGGAATAAAATTTTTCATTGTATAATTATTTTCAGAGGAGTTATTTCTTTACGTTTGGTAAGAGGGTATAAAATCTGTAAATTAAATGCTTGTGTTCTATTTGGAAGTGTTTGTTGAAGTGAGTTTTCGCAGCGGAGGACTAAGTTTCAGATATAAATTAATAGAAAATTTCGTAAGTAATTAGCCAGAACATCAGTCATGATAGAATCTGTAAGTACGCCAAACTGCAACTCTGAAAGTTACGGGTTCGAAACCCTGCTCGGACTTTAAATTTCAGCGATTAATTAATTAATTAATTAATTAATGTGCTTTCCTTAGGGTTTCTTTGGTTGTCCGTAGCTCGGATTTCACGTTAAACTATAGTGTAGTTCCTCTCTGTGATACAAACGATAGATTATATTCCAACAGAACTAACAAACCGTCGCGTCGATTAGATTGGACATATTCCTCATAAAAATCATTTTCGTTATATTGTTTACAGTAATTCATTTTCATTTTTTAAACCATAAGAAATGTTTGTACGACAGTTTACTTGTCTATTTATAATGTTGATGGAAGCTTTAGTATCTAAATTTCAGTTATTTCATTAGACTCTAACTCTTAGGAGACTTCATTGTGAGTAAACATTTAGTTGCAGCTCAGTTCAGAACCAGTCTTACATAGTATGGAGATACTGCCCCTCAAAATTTTCTTAACTACTTCTCCAGTTGTTTTTCGAATCGTCAGTTGATTTAAATATCCACTCATCCTTTTTACTGCTCTTGTTGCACCCACTACAACTGGCACAATCTCTGGTCTACAAACTACATTCTTCATATTTCATATTTAAGCCTTTGGTACTTCAAATACTTCTCTCTTTCATAGCTTGCAGCTCGACTGTCCACAGGAGCTCCCATTTCCACAATAAAGCATTTCCTTCCTTCTCCCTCACCACTACTGTACATTGGGTCAGTACCGTGGCACACTTATATCAGATGGGATATCCTAGTCGTACAGGATTAGCACCTCTTGATTTTCCTTTATCTCCCGTGATGCATGTCTCCAGTGGTTTACTTATCCTGTCTGCCATATTTATAATATGTGGTGTATTAACCTGCAGACTGCATTGTGCTTTTGTATAGGTCCCCATTGTCAGCAGTACTTCACATCCAGACAGGATGTGGCTGACTATTTCTGCTATGTTGTTATGCAGCCTACACATTTCAGACTCGTTTGTCCCTTCTGTGCGGCTACGAAACCATTTTGTATAAAGTGCCTAGTTTTAAGCGGCCACGATTGTTCATTTATCTTCTGGTCGTAGGACACCTTTTACTAAGAACTCAACTGTTCTCTCCTTAACGATAAAGGCCTTTTCTAGTACTTCATTTCTATAACATTTATTGTATACATGTTCTTTACATCTAATGTATTCCCCCCTTCTTTTCTCATTATAATTCTCTTTTATTTTCTTCATTTTATGGCCCCGATCAGTGACTTCCTATTCCCACTCCTCCATTACCTCGACTTCCAGTCCTACTCCCTCCATATAGTCTCTAGCTTTAATGGTCACTAATATGGCTGGTGTCTCTCTTCCTCATTCATTCTGACTGCACTCATTAGAGGGTTAGTGGTTTTTGGATATACTTACTTATTCCTATTATTGAGGCTTTATGCACTTCATCTATTTGCATGAGGCCAACTCTCTCTCTCTCTCTCTCTCTCTTCTTGGCAGATATAATGTAAGTGTGCAGTGATTTTTATGCATGAGCTTGTGAGCATCGATTAATTTTCTCATGTTAGTATTCATTTCATTTATCTCATCTTGGTACCAGTCTATTACTCCGAAGCTATACGAAAGGGCTGATATTGCTAAACTATTGATAGCCAATATCCTATCTTTTGCTTTTGAGGTTAGATTTCAGAAGCAGTTTCACTCTCCTGATATACTCTTTTTACCAAGTTTTCTTTCATTTTTGGCGTTCTACTTCCTCTGATTTTTCATTTAAAAATATTTCTGTCCCCTTCATGTTCCAATTCCTTCAGATTCTGTTCTTTTCCCGTTTTTCAGTATTATGGAAATCCGTTTCCAATAATTCTAAACATAGATGATCTAATTTATTAGTTCATATCAACGCAATTAAACGTATGTATTTTCCTCGTTGTGCGTAAGGGAGTGGAAAAAGTGAATTGAGAAGTTTCTGTTTACAGGACCAGAATACGCACGAAATCTAAAATGGGCGTATTAAATTTTACACGTAACCCGCGCTACTCCAATTGGAGTAGCGCAAAATGTATCCCTCAACAAATATTTGCATCACAAGGCTCAGAATTTATAAATCAAAATATAAATCTAATCAAACCCAAACTTTAGTATAGAACGAATTCAACACTTATTTAACTTGCCCATCCCACCAAACCTGGCATAAGTTTGTCTGATTTATATTTCTTTCTTCAGCAGTTGCTTTTCCATTGTTGGACGGAGCAGCGGTTGTCATTTTAAGAAAACACACTGGAAATTTGGGTCTTCAGAAAATATACGGCAGTCTGGGGCAGATAATCCTGCCTCCAATTTCAGGAAAATTGATTGATTTCTTCTCGGAATTGAATGGTAAAGATGACTACAGGTAATAATAACTCTTTCTGCTACTTTTTTTTTTTACCAAAAATCTGAAATTTTAAAAAGTAACTTGAAACATGTGTAACTTTCAACTCTCTATCATAAAATTTTGATGGAGCGCTGAAATGTGCATAAGTATTATCTATAGTTACTAGAATACTAGTATATACAGACTTTTCTTTTCAGTTCAGTATTTTAACTCTTTCAGGCATATGGGTTAAGAATTAAACCCACCTTTTCACTCCTAACTTCATCCTAAAACTACCCCCATATACTCCTTTTCCGTCCGTCAAATTGTAATAAGATTAACGCATGAGAGAAAAAATAAAAATAAACCAAAATAACAAAATAATAAAATAATAAGTTTTGCGTGTGTGCCGCAAAGAGTTGGTATGATTTAACTTGCAGCTATCAAGTTTTGGAGATATACGGAAACAATCTAATCTTTCAAAAGCAGAGTATCCAGGCATCTCCAAAACCTTGGACCTTGATTTTGGTTCTCTTCTTCTTCTTCTATGGGGAGAGGGGGGAGGGGCGTTTTTTCGGGAATTCGCCCTTGGCCTTGGCCCCTCCTTCCGGCATGAAAAAGAACAACTAAACAGAAGAGTACCTGTACTGAATTAATTTTTTATGTATTCGTTTTACTTAATCTAAATATTCAGTTGCTGGTAAACCGTTTCAGTTGCTGGTAAACAGTTTTACATCTGTAAAATGATTAAATTTACATGAAAAATAATTAAAAACTAAAAATTGTTTATAACTACAAAAGAACATTGCAAATTAATAATAACAATAATAAGGGAAAATATCTTTCGAGTCAAAAAATTCTCAAAATAAAGTACAATTACTCGACTTTTTCACAACTCAAATGAAGATATTTATCTTAAAGTTATTCATATGATTTTCAGCGTCAGCTCTCTCTCTCTCTCTCTCTCATATACATATATATTATAGAGAACCCTAGCAGAATAATTTGGTTATCCCATGAAGTAAGATTTTCAAGATCCAGAGAGAGAGAGAGAGAGAGAGCTACAAGAAGATACAAGGACAAGAGGAAGCCTCAAAGACCTTTCGGTGCACTAGGGGAGGTTCCTGTTATTAAACTAGTGCATTTGTAAATTATTCTAGTAGTAGTAGTAGTAGTATAGAAAAATGGATAGAAAAGCATAATAAGGTTCTCTCTTCACCCTTTTTATGTTATACAGGGTGAGCGAAAAGTCCCTGTGCACCTGCAAGAAGTGTAGTGAACCTGTACCTGCACTGTGTTGGAACTGGACAGCTGCACAGGGACTTTTCGCTCACACCTATATTTTGCTTTTAAGGTTAATTTCTTTTTTTTTCTTTGTTTTTATCTTTCTTGGAGTTCAAATATAGATGAGGCGTAAGCAACCATTGATCCTATAAACAACATAGATATACGAGTATTAGGGTATTATGTTGAAATTTATCTAATTATGTTATAAGATACTGTAAACCTTTATGGCTATATATATATATATATATATATATATATTCTTCCAGAACTACAATCTTACTTTACTGTGGAACCAAACTACTTTGCGCGGTTTTTATTCTCTTTATCAATCTGGAGTTTAAACAGCCTTCCAACAGCGTTCTACAAAACTTCGGGGAGTTGATTGTGGAGGCGAGAGTCGTTGCATTCATACTCTTCACGTTCGTGATAGGTAAGCATTGAAAACGGATTCTGGAAAAGGGGTGAATTATATTGGTACAAAACAAGAAAACCGCCTCCTGTAATGAAGTTTTTAATTTGCTTATATCGGGTGATTTTTTAAACATCTCACATTAACTGAAATAAAAGCATGAAATTTTTACTGTACCTTCTCTACACATGGGGAATTAGTCCCTTAGTGCAAAACATGATCTCAATGCACTATGGCATGGTTCTGATTAATCATTTAATCAGTTAATCATTGTTTCGAATTTAATCATTAATTAATCAAAAAATATTTTTAGAAAATGATGGGAATTGATTAATTTTCCTCAGAATTTCACCACCATTTTTACCTTAAATTTTCTAATGGTATCATTTCAATTTGGCACCTTTTTTGCGTGTATAAACTGTCTAATCCGCCCATGCCTGATTTCTTGAACTAAAGCAAACTAACTGTTTGAGCAAAATGTTTTCTTCGGTCTTATCTCACGCAACAGAAACAATAAAGCTTTTTCTTACTCTTTTCAGAAGTATTTAATTTTTAATCATTTTTAATCAGTTAACCACTGATTAATTAGAAAATTTCATCATTCAGCACTTTTTCCTAAAAATTATTAATTAACCATACCCTAATGTGCATATCCTCTCAGCTCACGATACTTATGATAAAGAAATATTACGATAAACGAATATGATGGCCATCAACATCAAATCTAAACCCATGTAACTTTTACCTGTGGTGTTATTTAAAAGATAGTGTTTAAGCAGAATTCGCACACAAGAGAAGAATTGAATGCATCAAATGAACAAAATATTCCTCAGATTTCAACAGATATTCCGTTCAGAGTACTGTAACATTTTGTTGTTCGCGTGCAAAGAGTTAATGAACTGAGAGGATATCACAGATAGCATGTTTTGCACTAGGGGACTAATTTCCCATGCATAGAAAAGGTATAGTAAATATTTAATGCTTTTATTTCAGATAACAAAAAAAATACAAACCTTTTAAAGTATCAGATGTTTAAAAAAAAAAAAACTATGTACATACAGGGTGGACCATAAGTCGCTTGCCTTCGTATTATAACGAAACTCACTTCAGTGTGTGTGTATATATATATATATATATATATACAGCCCAGGCATCCTCATAACAATTACGCTCTATTGTGGCGTTCTAACTTCCCCATATATTCCATTATTCACATTATATGTAAAGATATATATAAATTTTCTTTACACCTACTGAATTCGAACCTCCCTTCCTGAGAAGCTTCACGTTACGCTACTCGGAGCTACGACTGCTAAAATTAACAATTTGGTATTTTTAGTTTTGTTCTACATCAGTTTTATTAAATAACTCTTTTTAATTGAAAACTTTATATTTGTACTTAAAAATGTTACATTCAGAGGAAAAAAGCAATTCTAAACTAAAACAACCAATATCGATTCTCTATGGACGGAATTTTTTTCATGCTGGGTTATGTTATAATAAGTGTGCTTGTATAAAACCTTAATATTTTTCTAATCTGTTAATGCATTTAATTTCTTTTATGTAATTAATGTATACACGATAACACAGACTGCAATAGGTATACAAAGGATTCATTATATCAAGCAACTATTTATTATTAGTCTCCGTACCAATGAAACAATTATTATCAAACAGATTCGGCCATTTTGAAAAATGGCCGCCACACCATATATAGAAGTTCTATCAAGTGGCTACCCTTCCTAAAATTTGCCCTCAACCCTAGTCTATAACTATGCCAAGTTTCATGCTTGTATGTAAATTTGCACAATTCGTTGCCAAAGTGTCATATATCGGCCTAACTAATAGAGTGAACTTACAATTTAAATCTTGGCGTAATTACTTCTATTTTTAATATAATTAATATTTTTAGCCATAATAAATACTTGAAAAATATTTTAGGAAAAACTTTTCCTAAATGCCTGAATTAATTTTTTGGTCTTAGTTTTAATCAAAGTAAGAAAAGTATTTGCACTCAGGATTTAATCAAGGACAGCTCTTCCGAATGGAATACATAGGGTGACCAGACACAGACAGAGAGACAGACAGATAGGCAAGCAGATATGAAATACTAACATAAGGGACCTACTAAATATAGTGTCCGTTACTTCAGGCACATGCTACGGCTTCGTTGAAACCTTCCTGTTTTGGCTGCTTGAAGACTTGGGAGCAAATAAGAGTCTGATGGGAATAACGGTGACCGTTGGAGCCGTGTTCGGTATTCCTACCTTGGTAATGTCATCACTTTTCATCAACAAATTGGGTCATGTTAATATACTTTCGCTCTGCCTCGGTATCTACGTCGTTAGACTAGTTGGTAAGTTAACTTTTCTTATGATGTCATCAAAATACGAGTATCTATGTCAGTTGTTGTTTTTAATGCAGGAAGAGGGGGGGTAGTGGCGAATGCCCGCAAAAACGCCCCCCACAGAGGAAGAAAACCAAAATCAAGGTCCAGCGTTTTTTCGAGATGCCTGGACACTCTGCGTTTGAAAGATTAAAGGTCATAAACAGGGGGAAAGATGGATTCAGGAAAATTGTTCCAGAATTGACCGGTTGAGCAGATGAAAGGTTGAAAATACCGATTAACTTTTACGTTAGAGAATTGGACAGAAAAGAAATGAGAATGTGACGAAAGTCGGGTACTGCGTGTTCGCCTTAAAAAAGGAGGCATACAGTTAGAAAGTTCAGAAGATCAGTGTCCGTTATAATAGTGATAGTAAAGAAAGAGTGAAGCAACACTGCGGCGAAGAGAGAGGGATTGAAGACACTGAGTAAGAGACGGGGAAGTGACGAGACGAAAAGCCTTCGATACCATCCGGTCAAGTAGAGCTGTGTGGGTTGAGCCACCCCACACGTGAGAAATGTACTCCATACAAGGGTGGGCAAGACCCCTGTACAGAGACAGCAACTGAGTGGGGATAAAGAAACTGCGGAGCCGATACAGTACACCTACCCTCTTAGAAGCTGTTTTAGAAAGAGAGCATATGTGATCTTTCTAAGAAAGAGCCCAAGAAAAGGAAACGCCGATGAAGATAAGATAAGGGGATAGTCGTGTGGAAGATTGCGATGAGTAGTTAGATGAAGGAACTGAGTCTTTGAGCATTGAAAGCCACAAGGTTTGCTGTGCCCTAATCAGAGATAGTAGAAAGATCAGAGGTCAGGTGCACCATAGCCGTCGTACGTGAATCATGGAGTGACTGTTGAGAGGGACGCTTTGTGAAGCGTGTGGAGAAATGAAGGGTTGAATCATCGGTATAGGAGTAGATAGAACAGAAAGTGTGACTTAATCGATCTTTAATAAATAAAAGGAAACGAGTGAGTGACAGGACAGAACCTTGAGGAACACCACTGTTAATAGCTTTAAGAGAAGAACAGTAGTCATCTACAACCGCAGCTATAGATCGGTCAGAAAGGAAATTAGAGATGAAGGCACAGATAGAAGGATAGAAACCGAAGGAGGGCAATTTCGAAATTAATTTGTGCCAGATTCTATCAAAAGCTTTTGATATGTCTAGTGCAATAGCAAAAGTTTCACCAAAATCCTGAAAGAAAATGACCAAGAGTCAGTGAGATATGCAAGAAGATCGCCAGCAGAGCGTCACTTGCCGAAACAATAATGACGATCTGAAAGAAGATTGTGAGAAGAGAGGTGTTTAGGAATCTTCCTATTAAGGATAGATTCAAAAACTTTAGAAAGACAAGAAACCAAAGCAAATGGACGATAGTTGGAGGGTTGAGAGAGGCCATCCTTCTTTGGGACAGGCTGAATGAAAGCAAACTTCCAGCAGGAAGGAAAAGTACCAGACAAAAGTCAAAGACGACAGAATTTGCCTAGGCAGGGTGTCAACACAGAAGCACAGTTCTTGAGAACAACAAGAAGAACACCATCAGAACCGTACGCTTTCCTGGAGTTGAGCCCATATGGGGCAGAAAAAAGACTTTGGAAGAGATTCTAATTTCAGACATAATTAAATCAGAGGAAGGAGGTGGAGGAACAGCACCGGAATCGTCCAGGGTTGAGTACGAAGCAAAGGTTTGAGCGAAGAGTTCAGCTGTATCAAGAGAAAAGTGGCAACTGAGCCGTCAGAATGGAAAAGAGGAAGGAAAGAAGTAGTAAAGCTGTTGAAGAGGTTCTTGGTTAGATGCCAGAAGAAACGATAATTAAAATTGGATTGGTCTTCACATTTTTGTCTGATGAAAGAATTTTTGGCGAGTCGAAGAACAGATTTTGCACGATTCCGGGCAGAAATATAAGCTAAGTGAGAGTCAAAAGTTGGATGGCAACGGTACCTTCTTAACCCTGAATAGGAATTCACGGGTCCCACAGACCCAACACGCAATTCATTTCTGACCCATGATTTCCTATTGAGGGTTAAATCCTCCTCTCTCTTGTGGATTTCCATTAGAACAAGCAAAGTTAAACCAAGGCGTTTTTCCATTAGTACCAGGAAAATAATACGAAATGTACGTCTCCATCCCCGACAGAATCACCTCGATGGTGCGCTCAGCGAACTCAGAGGGGTTCCGGCCATGGAAGTAGTAATTATTCCGTGGGAAATCAAAGTAGTACTGTCTAAAGGCCTCCTGATCGCGGCGTCGAAATATCAGAGGCGCCTCTTGGAACGATTCATAGGCCGAATTGGAGCGATAGGACAGGAAACAGATATAATATAGGGTGATTTCATAAGTCTGTGACCACTGTAATAGTGAATAAAAAATAACTACAAACCACAGTAACCTGTGATGTTTTTTATTTGAGGTTATTTTTACACAATTACACATTGGAAATTAAGAGTGGAAATTCTTTCTTTTAAATCATTGCCATTACGAGGTTTTGTTGCATATACCCTATCCTTCACCATACCCCATATTTACACAAATCAACAATCTGAAACAGAAAATATTTCACCATTACAGTGGTAACAGACTTATGAATCATCCGATATTATGGTCGGAGCAGCCCAACCGAGAAAAAGTTTGACAGAGTAAGGAGGAGGATGAGAAGTGAAAAATACTCGTAAATTCAGAATGTTGGGCCTATCTTCAAGGCGATCCGGGAAAAGAGTAGGGTGCTGTACAATCTGTTCCAGGTCATTCGGGATAGAGAAGTTGTAAGGTAGTCCATCAGGGATGCCAGTGAAATGGGAGGAAAGCCAAAGATGGTGAACAGTGAAATCGCCTAAAATGGAGATTTCACCGAAATGAGAGTTGGATAGAATGTATTCCACTTTGGAAGCGAGGTATTCAAAAAGTATTGGATATTCAGTAGAATTAGGGGAAAGGTAAACAGGCAGATGTATTTAGTTTAAGATTGGCATGTAAGCCGTAGCCAGGGGGTATAAAATTTGGAAGATTTAAGTTCGGGAATACGATAGCATTAAAACCGAGTACTGAAGAAGAGAGGTAGTGTTCAACAGATTGGAAATTTGACGAAAGTCCACGAATGTTACATAAATTTACAAAAAGTGAATCAGACAGAAGTCGGAAAGTTATAACCTCAGTAGAAACAGTCAGTATGGTTTCCGTAAACAACGTTCGTACCTTACCAATTTATTGGAATTCTTTCACATTATAAATATATAACCGGTCATAAGATTCAACCCACTTTACTAACCTAACCTTACCACTTATTCTAGCCTAGGCCTAACCCGCATAAAATATATTGGTGCTGGTTAAGTATGCGGTCTACCTACGATTCGGCGGTCTACCTTTTAATTATAGCTTCCTATCTTGTTTACTAATTGTTTTTTTACATCCCATTGTCAATCGCCCTTGACGATTGGTTAGGTTTAGTCATGATATTTTCGTTAGTTTTAACGAAAATATCATGATTAAACCTAACCAATCGTAGGTAGACCGCACACTTAACCAGCACCAATATATTTACCCCCGTTGCACTAATGAAACTTACCTTTCATGGTAGATAGGAATTCTTTCAACACGACATTCCATATTATCGTTCTATTTTCCAAACTTTCTCCCTTCGATCTTGCTAATTATACTAATAAAAAGCCATTTTTTAACGACACTAAATTAAAATGGGCGAATGAATACGTAACAAAACCATTGGCCTATCATCATTTAAATTTTTCCTACAAATGTAACCGTTTTCAGCGGATATCTAAGCACAAACTTCTAACCCACTTTGTGCAAAATAAACGTGTGGCTCTCGCATTTCATAAAATTTACAGTTTAACTACTCCTTTAAACTATACTGTAAATAGGCTAACACTTCACGGTCATCTTTTAGAATTTACATTAAATCTTTGAGAGTAGACGAACACACGTCTTTTTCCACCTTGCACTAAAAACCTAAAATATAATGGTTGGTTGGTTGGTTGGTTGATCTGTTTTCATGTATTGCTATAACGTATTGCGTGCAACCGATGAAATACTTGCCACGATCGGCCAGTAAAAAATTGTCATGACTGGCCGAGAGCTCATAATAACGTCATCAACTTTCAGTCGGTCAGGATCCTCGTAACAAATTTGAACTTGGTCAAAAAATCTGGTCTCCGTTGAAATTGTAATTTCCGAGTTATCTCACTTATTTCAATGTATTGTATCCTCGTGTGATTTTTATACCCTGACATGCACTTATTCTTCTTATGATGTTTTATTCAGGAATAACGATTTAACATTCGTACGTTTTTACTTTTACCATCCTACAAATAGTAACCTTAGAGTTTTTTTATAATCTTTAGTCGAACCCTCAATACATTTATTTAATTTCTTTTATATAACACCAATTTACACAAAATAAAACATGTATTTAAAAAGTGGACGAAAATTATATAAAAACTTAACAAAGAAACCGGATCACCTGAAGATCAGAGCCTCCAGCGTCAATTACCAAATGATATCTTTGTTAAAACTAACGAAAATATCACGACTTAACCTAACCAATCATCAAGGGCGTACAGTTGACCTAACCGGGCATTCAATTTCATTTATTATTATATTTGGTACTGTAAAGCAAAAAACAAGAATACATGGGGGGCCCTGATCTTCAGGTGATCCAAGAAACGTAATTCCAAAGTTTAAAATATGATTTCATTGACAGGTTATTCCTTGATAAGAAATCCATGGGTTGTGATGGTATTCGAAGCGATGGAATCATTTACAAATTCACTAATGAGTGTAACAGCAATTTCATACGCCAGCGTTCTTTCAAACCCTTCTACAGCAATTTCTCTTCAAGGTCTTTACGCAGGAATTTACCAAGGCATAGGTCAGTTTAAGTTTTTAGTTTATCTACATCTCTATAAAGCTAATTAACCTCGTTGTCCGTCACGCAACTCCTATGACATGTCATTAGTGCCCGTTGAATATTTGAGTAAGTGTTCTTTCTGTGGAAAGCTCGATTTTCCTTTGTATTGCAATATCATGCATGGTTTATTTGCTTAAAAATTTTTAGTGGAAATTTAATTTTGAAATCTGCTCTTGATTGTTAAGTACTTGAAAAATTATTTTTAAGTATTTGAAAAACTATCTACGTTCATTTACTGAATTTTAACACCAAATTAGTAGAATCCTCTTTTGTTTGTGTATCAATGGAAATTACAATTTGATAATCCTAATAAAGTTCTTAATTCTATATTTGTTTTAAGGGAAACCTTAAAAAAAAAAAAAGTTCATCGAACGATGCTTTCCAACGATTCCGTTATCCGAATTTCAAAATTAATTTGCAGTGTATACTGTTTCAAGCTAACATCTAATGCGAGTATAAAACCCTTGAAATAACTAGTTTGAAATGTATATAAAAAGCGATTCCAAGGTGAAAAGTAGAGGTGGAGAGAGTACCAAAACGAGTACCAAAACGAGTACCAGTACGATTAAGAGTACCATATTTTTTGAGTGGTCAAGTACGGTGTTTTTAGTGTTCAAGTACGAGTACGCGTATAAGAGTGTGGTTTCAATCTTTAACTGGTGCTTGGCTACAACTTGTAGCCAAGCACCAGTTAAAGTCTTGGCTAAAGTGCTTGGTTAAAGTATGAAACCACACTCTTACACGCGTACTCGTACTCGAGCACTAAAAAAACCGTACTCGACCACTCAAAAAATACGGTACTCTTAATCGTACTGGTACTCTATTTGGTACTCTTTCCACCCCTAGTGAAAACACTAATTTTCTGAGGAATGATTTCGTTTTCATTTCAGGTCGAGGTGTTGGAGACCTTGCTGGAGGATTTATGATAAAATATGTTGGCATTAGTACCACTTTTCAAATTCTGGCGGTGGTTTGTGCAATAACGAGCTTCAGTTACTTTCTACTGAACAAATTCATATTTCAGAAAAATTATTTGAAAAACAAAAGTAGATATCGAACGGAAAATGATAAGGAAGCAAACTGAGCTTCAGATAATACTACAAACCAAACCATTGATAGATCAAATAATGTTGTTAATGACGAAAAAGGAGATAAAAATCCAAAATTTACAACTGAATCTCGTATGGATGGAGAAAACTTTAGTGGTTATAACAAATGTTGTACACGAAAAAGATCCCTAGTTATTCACTACATATGAATTAAAAACTATGTTTTTTAGGCGATTATCAATGAAACCAATTGAAATACAAGACCATTTAATTTTAGTTATACTGACTAACAAAATCTTTTTCAGTCTTATGAAATTTCTGAATTTAATGTTAAAAACTCGACAAAACAACCACTCTATGTGTATCTGTATAAAGTTCGGGCTTATTTATACAAGTTTGTATACTTTTTTAATCATTGTACAAGTATTTAAACGTGACTTATATATCATGTATTTTATCTCTAATTAATCTGAGAGCCCAGTAAAGCCAAAATATTAAAGGTCAAATTATATAAATTAAAGTCCAATTGACAGTATTATTGTATTTTCTTAGTATTGTATTATTGTAACAAGTTGTAATTTTCTATTTGTACTGTAGCAAACTGTACTATTGCATTACTGCAACAACAGAAATCATTATATTCTAATATTTTTATTTTTATTGTTATTATTATATAAATAAATAAAAGTATTTTCACAATGACTTCATTGACGTCACAGTTATTTAAATTCATTGTCTAATTTTTATTTATTAGTTTGTTTATTTTAAATTATATATTTAAATTTTATATATAATGTTTGGGGGTTCTTTAACCCCCCCTCCGTACCACCCAAGATCGTATGACAGGGGACCTACAGCTTTTCGTTAGGTCAGAATCATTACTTCACCATGGATCACCCGAAAAGCACCTTAATCACTGAAATTCCAAGTCCGAACTTAGGCTCGAACCTAGTACTTTCAGATTAACACCTGGCACTTCTCTGGTTGGCTACCCTGACAGATATTATACAAAGGTGGGCAGGACCGAGTTCCAAAAGGACCGAATTCCAGGAACTCGGTCCTTTTTAGGACCGTGAGCGGGAAAGTCGGTCCTTTTCTCAGTGAGGACCGAAATGAGGAGCGACGGTCCATTTTTAAGCAATTCCGGACGGTCCGGTCCGGATGGTCTTTTTTAGTAATTTTAGTGTGTTTAGTGATTATTTGAAGTTCTAAAGAAGATGCTAGTCTTGAAATGCTAGTCTTCTTGAAGGGAAACTCAAGCATTTAACTTAATAACTTTTTTTCATCATTTATGTATTGTATTAATTATAATTTACGTTAATAAAATTAAAGATTTCCGGTGTCTTTAATTTCATTTTTCATTTTAATCAAATTTTTCACTTATATTATATATAAGGACCGAGGACCGAGTCGTTCCTAGGTCCTATCTTCAGAAAGGACCGTGACCGGGACCGTCGGTCCAGTTTGAGGCAAGGACCGGGACCGGGACCGTCGGTCCTTTTTGAGGCCCGGGTGCCCACCTTTGCAGATATATAGTATAACCATTAACAATTTTCATTGTCATAGTCTTACAGCTACGAGATTTCATATAGTTATCCAAACAATTATAGATTTTGTTAATTTCATTTTCTTTGATTTATTTATTGGGTAACTTTAGTATTCGTTTCTAAGATAAACGTTCTCTATCATTTCACTAAAATATTAATGAACCTCAAGTGAATGTTAATTAAATCCAGAGGTGGGTAGTAGTGAAGTAGATATACTTAAGTATCTGTACTTAAGTAGCTTTTTCGAGAATGTACTTTCTAGAAAGTACATTTTTTTTGTAATACTTTTACTCTAACTTAAGTACAATCTTGGGGAAAATTTTGTACGTTGAGTACAATGTTGCGAAAATCTGAAAAGTACGAAGTAACAAAACAGCTGTATGCTTGACAGTTTCATTCAAAATTGGTAAACAAATTCTGGAAAAACCCGCGTTCAATCTGCCACCTCTCAATGTCAGGTATTGAGAGGGGGAATTTAACAGCCGTATGGATATGTTGAAGTCATTTCCATCACTTACGGACATATCCATTCGACTAAGTACGCCACTTCCTGCATCTGCAGCCTGTGAACGACTGTTCAGTGTTGCTAGACTAATTTTTTAGTCCAAAAAGAGCCAAGATAGAGTGCAAAAACTTTGAAAATCAGCTGTTGTTGAAACTCTAAGAAATTTTGTACATAATACATACTTACAGTGGTGGGCACCGTTAACCAAAAAGTTAACTTTGATAACGATAATCCGTTAACCCCAATTTTTAACTCCGATAACGATAATCCGATAATTTTACTACAAAGTTAACGGAAGTTAACGATAATCCGTTAATGATAACTATTTCTTTACTAACATTTAAAAAAATCAAGGAAAAAGCTTTAAAACCCATAGAAAATGTTTATTTATGCAAAATCCAACAATAAATAGGTATTTAACTGTATTTTTATCAAGTTTTGCAACTTTTTTGCTTAATAACTTTTTTTTTTATTTTTAATAAAAAATGTACTGATTACATGTTTTGAAACCCTTGTAACCACTAACCATTAACTAAATTTTAATTTACCAGAGAATTATTATGGCGGGAACTGAAAGGTAAAATTAAATTTTAGGCACATTTATTAAAGACTATGACACAATGTGCTGGTTGCCCTTCAGAAAGACCAACTTCTCAAAGTTAGCCCAACTGCCAGTCTTGACCTCTTGGGCCTCAGGATGTCCTTGCCGAGAGAGAAGAGCCGTTCCACTGCGGCAGAGGACGGAATTGGCAGACTGAAGTTATGGCGGTTTGAATTCATTCGTGGAGCGGTGATCTTCCGTGAATGACTCCTCGCAGTTAACGTGTTAACGGACTTTAACAGACTAAATATCGAGTTATCGGAAGTTAACTGGTCCGATAACGATAAATGGAAATTAACTTCCGTTAATAGTCCGTTAAAAAAAGTTAACTTCGTTAATTAACTGTTATCGGATTAACGCCTTAGTGCCCAACACTGCATACTTATTATAATAAATTATTAGATAATAAATTATAGTTCTTAATATGATAATTCCTACTTATAATAATCCTAATTCTGTATCCTAATGAAGTCTGTTTGCCATAATGATGTTTATTTTATATTATTATAGTACGGTGGACAGTAAATGATAACGTTTATTTTGAGAATACATATACAATTATATTTAATTTTTTTGTATACTATAATACAAAATAAAAAAAAAATTAACTTATACCAATACAATACAAAAGCACTGAAAATTTTATCAACGCAGGTGCTCAAATTGCTGTCCATCACAATTTACACAGCTTTGAAGTCTACCTTTCACACTTCGACAAACATTTTTGCACAAGTTTCTTTGTGCATTAATTTCTTGAAATGCATCTCTGATGTAATTTTTCAAATCACCAACACTTCGTGGTTTTCGACTATAAACTTTGTCCTTGAGTACTCCCCAAAAGAAAAAATCCATTGGGGTAAAGTCAGGTGAACGTGCAGGCCATTCAATTTGACCTCTTCGGCCGATCCATTTCTCGGGAAATGTTTCATCAAGATACTCACGGACTGCTCTTGAATAATGTGGAGGGGCCCATCTTGTTGGAAATAGAGGTCATGTGAATTAGGCTGTTGTTGTAAGTGTGGAACAACTTCATTCTTAGAATTTCGAGATACTTATCACCTGTGACTGTTCCATCAACAAAAATTGGTCCTAAAACACCAGAACTTGAAATACCACCCCAAACAGTGACACCAGGCTGGTTTAGTTGCTGCTCTAATGTTAAATGCATGTTCTCACTATACCAGTAAACACAATTATGTCGGTTAAAATGACCTGATAATTTGAAAGAAGCCTCATCGGTCCACACAATGTTATCTAAAATTATTGGATTTCCTTCAATTTCGTTCAGCATGATCTCACTAAATTGCAGCCGCCTGTCTGGGTCATCCTCCAATAAGCCATGAATTAGCCGTGGACGATAAGCTTTCAACCCAATAGATTTCAGAATTCGTATAATACACAAACACCATAGTTATAATGAACACCATAGTTATAATATAATATAACACAAACCCTATTCAACCTACTGTCCACCTACTTTTGGTTCACCTGTATATTTGTAGTGTATTTTATTTCATTTTTGAAAAAGTACTTCTTACTTTTCAGTACTTAAGTATATTATAAAACACTTACTTTTGTACTTCAACTTAAGTACTTTTGATAACGTGTACTTTTACTTTAACTTGAGTACATTTTTTAAAGATTGCTTGTACTTTAACTTAAGTAACAAATGAAAGTACTTTACCCACCTCTGATTAAATCTAGAAGCAAATAGAATACAAGTTCTATGCAAAACTGAAGAATTCAAAAGAAGTAACTCAAGAATTAGAATTAAAACCACCTTTAGAAATTTAGAATATGGTAAAACTGATCCCAATAATTTGACCCCTGAGCACCTGACCTGACCTGACCTAACCTAACCGTAACTAGATTATCTAAGGCAGTGGTTCCCTACCTTTTCTTGTTCAGAAATCCCAATGCCATATGTCTTATTTGGTGGGACTCATGAGGATTTTTATGTTCTTTCGCGGATCCTCAACATTGACGTTTTCGAAGATCGTAAATAGTAAATAGGTTGTAAATAGTATATATCCTTATCTTAAGTTGTGTAGGCTACTTTGGCAGTAGTAAATAGTTGTATGTTAATCAGCTGACTTGAGATTGACCTCTTGCAAGATTTTATCCTGAGGTTTTGACCCTCTCACTGTTCAACATAGAGTTCCCGCTGAACACCACGTACGAGTAACTTCAAATATAGCCTATATACTCGAGTGACTTTTTAAACGTCTGCTGACACTTTAAAAGGTTTGTATTTTTTTTTTATTAAAACGTGAAATTTTTACTCTCTTCTCTACACATTGGGAATTAGTATCCTAGTACAAAACATGCTCTACGTGATCTCCTCTCAGCTCATTAACTCTTTCCACACAACAACAGTGTCTGTTGAAATCAGGGGAATTTTTTGTTCAATTGATGCTTTCAACTCATTTATTGTGTGCGGATGCTTTTAAATAATCCTACAGATAAAAGTTACAGGGGTTTAGATCTGGTAATGTTGGTGGCCATGATATTCCTTTATCATAAACTGTAGGAAATTTGTTGAACAGAACTCTTCCGTTGAAAATATCGTGTAAATATTGTAGCTGAGAGGACATTACATAAAGTATGTTTTGCACTCGGGAACTAATTTCTCATATGTAGAGAAGGCACAGTAAATAGTTTATCCTTTTATTTCA
Organism: Bathynomus jamesi; assembly: GCA_023014485.1. Lineage (NCBI taxonomy): Eukaryota > Metazoa > Arthropoda > Malacostraca > Isopoda > Cirolanidae > Bathynomus > Bathynomus jamesi. The sequence continues at coordinate 419,553 of JAJOZX010003163.1, forward strand.
GTTAACTAAAAATTTACAAACCTTTTAAAGTATCACATGTTTAAACAATCACCCAATAGTTGGAGCTATTGAAGAATAGGGACCCCAGCCTTCTTTAGTTAGCTTTATAAGGCTAACTAACAAAAATGTCATGACCTAACCTAACCAATCGTCAAGGGCGTACAGTTAACTAACGATTGGTTAGGTTAGGTCGTGATATTTTCGTTAGTTAGCCTTATATGCCTAACTAAAGAAGGCTGGGGTCCCTATTCTTCAATAGCTGCCAATAGTTTCCTTAAGAATGTAATAATTCGTGATTGTGTGATTTGAAATTCTCATATGTTGATCAAGTTTGAATTTCGAGTCGCTTATTTTCTTGTTTTTGTTCAAATTTGTTGGCACCCCAAGGACGCGCATGCGCACCCCGGTTGGGAAACGCTTCTCTCTGGACAGAAAAAAATAATGAAAATAGCAAAAGTAAATAATTACAAATATTTAGATCTACCCACCACAAAAAAAAATTGGGAGCAAGTGTAGCTTACGTCCCCCTGACTCAAAAGGGGACACAAACTACACTAGGTCAAAGTTGGGAAAAGTAAACTACACTAGGATCTTTAGGAGACATTTTTTTAAAATTAATCCATCAAATAAAACGTTAAAACTAACGAAAATATTACGACAACCTAACCAATCGTCAATTTATTTATATATATGTTACACCCAGTTCGTGAAATGGGCAAATACACAAACTATATATATATATATATATATATATATATGCACTAGAATCACAAAATAACACGTGACCTTATTAATAAGCAAACAACCACTAAGGATGCTAACCCTGGTTTTGTGATAAATCTATCAGATAAAGTGTTAAATAAAAATATGGTTACGGCTCTTGGATATGGAATAAATTTTTCAGCAGCTAAAAAGGAGGTGGACTATGTAGAAATTGCTAAGGCTTTCTGTAATCTAGAAAAATATAATGATTTACCTATAGAGGATGTGAATATTTGTAAAGGTATAGTATATAGTGCTATGTCTAAACCCTCTATTCCAAATTGTCCACAGAGGTTTTTCGACTCTTATGTAGCTTTAAGAAAAGATCAGAATCTACATATAACCAAAGCTGATAAATCAAATGCCTTAGTGATCCTCAATAAAGACGTTTATCTAGAAAAAATGTATGATCTGTTGAATGATGCTGACACTTATGTGAAATTAAGGAACAATCCCCTTGAAACTGTGAACAGTGCATTCAACAAGAAAATTAAACAACTTTTGAAGGGGAATGAAAGGTTACTTAAACAGTTTCTGAGTACTTCACCGTCATTACCTTATATGTATGGCCTGATTAAAACTCATAAGCCAGATAATCCGGCAAGGCCTATTGTTAGTTCTATAGGATCTATTTCATATAAGGTATCCAAATGGCTTGTCTCCATTCTTAATCCTCTCCTTGGCACAATTTCACAATCACACATAAAGAATAATGTAGACCTTGTGGAAAAATTAAATAGTATTAGTGTCAATTACAATTTTAAATTGGTAAGCTTTGATGTTACCGCTTTATTTACAAGAGTCCCGGTGGAGGACCTTTTAGTGTTTCTTTCGGAAGAATTGGTTAAGCATAATTTGCCTTTACCTGTGGCCACAATTATAGAATTAATTAAGCTGTGCATAGTAGACTCAAATTTGTGTTCAATAATGAATATTTTAGACAGAAATTTGGAATGGCGATGGGAAACCCTCTCTCCCCCATTTTGAGTAATTTATATATGGAGTTTTTTGAAAGTAAGTTATTAAGGAAGATTCTGCCAAATTATGTCCCATGGTTTAGATATGTAGATGATGTTCTCTGTCTTTGGCCAGTGACTTTAAATCTCAATGAATTCCTACCCAAACTTAATAATTTAATTCCCTCTATCAATTTTACAGTTGAAATAGAAAAAGATTCTTCGATCCCTTTTTTAGATGTTTTAATATATAGGTCTGGAAAAAAGTTTAAGTACAATGTTTACAGAAAACCCACTAATAATTGTTCCTATATACATTATTATTCTGATCACCACATTAATGTAAAACGATCCGCTCTTTCTACTTTGTTTCTAAGAGGCCTACGAATTTGTAGCCCTGAGTTTATTGACGATGAAATTAGTATAATATACAAAATTGCTTTTGATTTAAAATACCCAAAGAACTGCATAGATAAGTCCTTAAAAATGGCAAAGAAAACCTTCTACGAAGTAAAGGATAAGATTCCTTATAACACAAAAAATGTTTTAGTGTTACCATTCAGAGAAAATTTCCTCGAGCTTCCGAACCTGCTGAGGACTTTTAACGTAAATATTGCGTTCAAAAATTTGGATGTCATTAAGAATTCATTGATTAAGAACTCCCCTTTAAGTGAACATGGGTGTGTATATAAAATCCCTTGCACAATATGTAATAAATTTTACATTGGCCAAACTGGTAAGACTCTTGAGTTACGTATTAAACAGCATCAATACAGTATAAGAAGTGGTCAGGAATCTAACGCCATTTTCATTCACGTAAGAGATTCTAATCATCCCATTGATTGGAAAAATGCTTCTAAATTAAGGTTTAGTAAATCTATTGTTAGCAGAAATATATTGGAATCAAGTGTGATCAAGAATAATGCGGATTTGGTCTTTAATATTAGCCCTGGGTTGTACAAATTAGATTCGTATATTGTCAGTAAGTTGGCGATGGGCCTACTGTTTTCTTAATTGCATTTTTTGCCTCTTAATGGTTTGCCCTGGTTAAATAAATAAATAAATAAATATTATTGTAAGAACTGTTAACATTCTTATGTGTCTAGTTTAATTGTAATATTTCTTTCGTGTATAATCTTTGGTTGCTGGGTGGTTTATTGGATATTTGAAGTGGGTTGCTGTTGGGATAACTATTTTTTCCAGATTGTTTGTTGAAATTTTGTAATAATTCTGTAAGACGATGGCAACTTTCCCTTTGTTTTCATTAATTTCGGGCCTTGTAATTTTTCCTATTTCAATTAAATATTAGTGTTAATAACCATTATAATAATTATTTTTTTTTTTTTTTTTAGGTTTTCTGTACTGGTGTTTTGTCTAATTTCATCTGTATAGTAATTAATCAGCCTACAGATTATGTTTTCTATTTGTTATCTACGTCATCTATTTGTTTTTCATTAAATTCTTGCCTATTAATTGCCTGTTTTAATTAAATGTTAATAACCATTATAATAATTTTTGTTCTCTGTATTGGTTTTTTTTTGTCTAATTTCATCTATACAGTATATATTTTTTATTCAGTTATTTAGCTGCCTACAGATTATGTTATCAATTTGGGGAAAAAAATCTTTAGAGGGCTTTAAGGCCTTTAATTTGAGGTGCCAATTGTGAATTTTTTGCTTGTCTATTTAACTCAAATACTTTGTAATCTCCGTCTATTTTCTGTTCTTCCTTGATAATGTGAATATATCACGAAAGCGCTCGGACTTTGTGTTTCCTTTTCCTTGTGGTTGTTTGCTTTTATATATATATATATATATATTATATACACACACTAGTCTGAAAAATTCGTCCTGCAAAACAGCAAATCTTTTTTGTGTTCATAATGATAAACTTTAAAAAGAACAGGACAAGAATAACACAAAAAACATTTGCGTTAAAAATTTAAGTTTAAAAAGTAAAAAAATTGGAAGCAGCGTTTTTAATCTGTCCATTGAGACTAGAATTTTCATCAAGCTGTGGGCTATTCTTTCATCGAACAAAGTGCCCTTAGGTGATGACAGTATTTTCATCAAACTTCGATGCTTGATGAAATGCTTTTCGGGAAACTGATTCCTCGAAAAAAATTTAATCGAAGTGGGTGGCACCATCTATTAGAGTGTAATTGCATGCATATCAATTTTATGTTGCTCAGGAACAACATACTAACAATAACTTACGTTAAATACATTAGAAATAAATTTACCTTACCTCGGTGAGATTCGAACCAATGCTATTGAAGATTCAAATTTTGCCAGCCGCCACGTTACCCACCCGGCCTTGAGACGTTAATATAAAGTGAGAGAATTTTGTATATATGTATAGTCTTTCGCGTTGTTTCCAGTATGTGTATTTTAATATGTATACTGTTTCTGTTTATATATACATATATTTTTAAATTTTTTTTTAATTGCTGCCATTAAATATTTTTTGTTTTTTTCACTCTAGATTTTTTTTCATTCTCGTCCTCTTTTTAAAGTTTATTAGTATGCACACAAAAAAGATTTGTCTTTCGCAGGACGCATTTTTCAGACTAATCCATGATTTTTGTAGGCAACGCCTTTTTTCGTTTTACAAGCTGTGTCTTCGGCACCGCTTACCCTTCGGGTAGGGCTTGCGTGCTAAGCACAGGCCGCCTTCGGCTAAGCGACAAAAGTAAAAAAACGCCATTACCCCCATTGCCTCCACCCCTCTCCCCCATTACTCCCCCCTCCACTCCCCCATTATCCCTCCTCCCCCCTCCCCTCACCCTTCTCCCCGTTGCCCCCAACCACTCCCCCGTTACCCCCACCCCTCTCCCCATTACTTCCACCCCCCAGGGAAAAGGGGCTGGCACCTTGCAACAATTGATCAACATTCGAACATTTTGCGGTCATACTACTTTGGGAACTAAATAGTGTGACACATATACTATCACTGATATCGTTTTCACCTGAAACGTATCCTTTTATGGCCGGACGATGTGCAGCTTTTTTTTTTTTCCATGTATTTTTTTTATTGGTTGTAGAAACAAATTTTGCACAAAATTAGCACTCATGCTACCTTTTGAAAAGAAGTTTTTAAGCCAGTAAGAACTTAACATTTACTTTAAGCTCACGAGCCACTTACATTTTGAGTGCAGCTTTACAAATCTGTTCTCACTGGGTTTGGATATGAAGCTCAAAATTTTTATGGCTGTGGTATTTTTGTAAATTTATGGACTGGCTTGCTTTCCTTCAACTTCACAAAAGAGTATAAAATTTTGTACGTGTGGTCTGACTAGATGCATAAAATTATTTATTTATAATTTTTTATCACAAACAACGCAAATTGTAAAATTGTTCCATTGGGGAAGAGCTTAGAACTTTTGATGAATAAGCTCCACTCAACGTCACGTGGACGCACAGCTTACTCAGCTGGACAACATTTTGGCCACATAAACTTTGCTTTAAACTTTTTGTACTGAAAGAATTTGTTCGATGTTTACATTAAATTATTCGCGACGACGTTCTCTATCTTTTGATGTAAAATGCGTGTGGTGTAGTCATCCGCAAAGTGCTAATCGGAGTAAAAAAAGATCTGTCCACGGATTACCATGTGTGGACAATATGTTTCAGATGGTTTTTACAATAACTTTACAGTTTGTAAATTTCTAAAGTGAATGAACTGAACCCAAAATGACACGAAATATGTCAATTTAAAAATATATCTGAATGAGTGGCCATGACTGCAAATGTAATATTAATCGCTATTCAACGGCAAAATTTCTAATATTTTCAAATCCTGATTTTTACCAATTAATATGTAAACAGTTCTAAGCGGGGTATGATTCAGTGGTGAAAAACGTTTACAAACGTCCGTGTGATATGGACTTAATGATTCAAAAAGTAGAAAAACTAAAATGATGCATCTGCAGATAAACATTAATTTTTAAAAGTTGAAAATACCGCACAAGCAAGGTACCTCACAACTCATTTCAACCCTCACTGAAATCACTTTTCAACGCAATAAACTTAACACCTTCTAAAAACTGGAAAATTGTAGAAAACACTTAATCATGAAACAGTAAGTATACCATATCGTTGTTTTTTTCTATTTTTGTTTTTTCCTTCTACTCCAGGTGGAGAGAGTTTTTTACTTCCGGAGTTAAACCTTAACCATAAGGAATTTTTAGGTACAACCTAGTACTAGGCGTAAGATAGAGGTGCTGTATCGTAATATCTCCCCTACAACTTCTCCAGATGTCACACTTATGGGCAGTTGGTTCAGGAACTCCACTGTGGATTTCTTTACTGCCCCTGTTGCCCCCACTACTATTGAGATGATCTCAGGTTCCACATTCCACATTCTCCTTATTTCGTGTTTGAATCTCTGGTATTTTAAGACCTTTTCCCTTTCATAGTTCGCCACATTCCAGTCTGCTGGGACTCCTACTTCCACCAAGAGGCACTTGTTTCCCTCCTTCTCTCTCACGACTACAGTATGTCTGGTCTGCATCCTGATACCATGATGTCAGTTGGTATCTCGTGATCATATAGGAGCAGCACTTTGTCATTGTCTTCTATTCCTTGTGGAATATGTTCCCAGTGTTTTTCTGTTTCTAGCTTTATCTCATATTTCTTACACAGCACAGCATGTTCATTTAAGTGCTATTTTGAGTTACCTTCTATGTCCAAAATTACACGTTCTAATGACAATAATAGTAAGGGTTCTCGGGCTAATCTTAATCCTGTTCTGGATCTTCATTCCTTTCAGGATAAATCTTTTTCTTTTTAATAGATTTATATAATGAAACTTAATTATAGTTATTTAGATAAAAAGGTTTACTTATTGTAACCTTCGTAGCCGCAAAAGATAAATATACAAATTATCTGTTTATTCGTGTACAAAAAACCACAATAAATTGTTACACGAACTGACAGTTGGCGATAATATTATATATATATACTGTATTGCAAGCCGCACCAATTATTGGCCCTAATTACTGTTGTAGCTGTAATTTAACAGGTTACAGACTATAATTAGTAACATTTAACTTGTTGTTAGTAGACACCAGGTTGTTTTTTAGAATTAATCAATGAAAAGAATACGTTTGGCAAATTTCTATTTTACTTACGATAACAGATAAATGTCTCTAAATGAATAGCAATTATGTAATATTGCATTGTTCGAAAGGTAGAGGACAATAAAATTTAATAAATTATAGTGTTCAAACTACGATGATTGGCTTGTAGGAAAAATGTTAATGATACAAAGAATAAGTTCCGATTAATAATGAAGGTCAAGGAATTTTACATAAAAAATGTAAGACAGTATTTTCGAGTCTAAAACGAATGAAGATACCCTATTATGAAATCGTGTATTAGTATTAGTATCAGTGGCGGATTTACGGGGGGGCCGAGTAGGCCATGGCCTACGGCCCCGCGCCTGTGAGGGCCCCGCGCCCTCACATATAATTATAATGTTGGATTCCACTATAAATAATACAATTGATTAATGATTAGTGATAATTATGGTATCACTCTCTTTGCTGGCGGGAGTTTAGTTCTATTCAGGCCGCTGTGGAGTGCACATGTGAGTGTGTTTAGTGGTGAGTAATGGTAAAAGTCGTATCTCGAAAAAGTCGCCAGTCAATAAATGGGGATGGGGGAGTTTTAGTCAGCTTTATAATAACATAAATAAGTTGAAAAATGTTAAATTAATGTAATTAATTTTTTTATATGAAACGTACTTAGGCTAGGTTAGGTCAGTTTAGCTTAGATTTCATAATAAATACATTTTATACATATTTAAGGAAAAAGTCGCCACTGGTGGGGGCTGGCGACTTTTCCCATAAAGCGACTTTTTCACCCGAACAACTGTTTAGTGTCTGTATTTAATTAATTAATTAAACTGTATTAATTAATACTAAACCGAGGGTCAAGTGTAAATAGTTTGTTTTTTATGTTTTTATGTTTCAGGATAAGGCAGTGAGGCTGCACTGAGGCACAATGGAGAAATCAACAAGTCGTGATCGTGATCAAGGGAGGAAGTATAAAGCTGGCTCTGTTAAACGACAAGAAAAGGCAGACGTAAACCAAAGAGTAAAAAAACTACCAAAAATAACTCAATGGTTGACATATCCAACAGTATCTGAATCTGCAAAATCACAAACTCAAACTGAATCCGGTCAAACTGTATCTGAATCGGTAGAGACACCAATTACGCCTGAAACAACTGGAGAAGCCACAACTAGTACTGAACCTAGTGTAGTTAGCGCAATTGAACCTGAACACAGTGACAGTGAGGAGACACAAGAGGAAGTGAAAGTTATGAATACCGGTACTGAACAAGGATTTGAAACGGATCTTGGATTATGGCCTAAAATAATTACTGAAAATGTGTGTGACTATTGGTTGAAAAAGGGAAGCGCAGAATGTCGACACTGTGATGGTGACTTCAAAGAGTCAGCTGTGAAAGAGCTAAACAGAACCCGTCATTGTACAAAGACATTATTCACTCGAACTCATTCATTATCTGGCCAAGAAATTAATCTTAAATGGCTCTGTTACTCTAAAACAACTGGTAAAGTGTATTGTTTTGCTTGCAAGCTTATGTCAAAGGTGGAAAGCTCATTCACAACTGGCTTCAATGGTTGGAAGAACGCTAGGTATGTCATAGAATCTCACAGTAGGTCAGATCAGCACAGGAAAAGTATGGTCGAAATGATATATCGAAAGACTGCGGGTGCCCGTATTGACTCTAATCTAGTACAACAATATGAAAGTGAATGCGAGTACTGGCAAGCAGTATTGAGGAGGTGTGTAGATGTTTTAAAGCTACTTTGCGAACGCGGGCTAGCCATTCGTGGTAAAGATGAAGTAATTGAATCAGTACACAATGGAAACTATCTTGGGATTCTAGAGCTGCTGAGCACATACGACAGTTTCTTGGCAGCACATATCAAGAAACACGCAAACAAAGGTAGTGGTCATACTTCCTACTTGTCCCATGTCATTTCTGAGGAAGTCATTGGAATAATGGCAGAAAAGGTTATGTCCTCAATAACAGATGAAGTAAAAACAGCAAAGTACTTCTCAATTTCTGTTGACTCCACACCTGATATTTCACACATGGATCAACTTACTTTTACAATCCGCTATGTACTGCCTACTACAGGTCCAGTTGAAAGGTTTTTGCAGTTTATTCCCATGCTAAGCCACACTGGCAGAGATATTGCTACAACTGTTCTTGATTTTCTTAAAGAGAAGAACATTCCAGTTATCGACTGCCGAGGACAGTCCTATGACAATGCCAGCAACATGTCTGGTAAATATCTGGGGACCCAACAGATAATCAAGAATGAGTGTAGTGAAGCTGAGTACATACCATGTATGGCTCATTCCTTAAACTTGGTGGCTAAGTGTGCTGCAGAAAGCTGTCCTGCTGCAGTGTCATTGTTTGCTCTGGTACAAAATATGTACTCCTTTCTTGTTGCATCTACTTATCGTTGGAGGAGACACCGTGAGGTACTAGAGACTAATAAAGATAAGAAGTTGAAAGTTGATAAAATACTTTCAGACACTCGTTGGTCAGCACGAGCAGATGCTGTAGCTGCTCTCAGTAGAGCACACAAAGAAAACATCATTGTTCTGGAAGAGTTATTCTCAGATCAGAATCAGCCAGCTGAAACAAGAGCTGAAGCAAGTGGTCTTCTCAAAGGTTTGAAAAAACTTGAAACAGTGATTCTTCTTGAAGTTTGGGATACAGTATTGGAAAGGTTTCAGAGTAGCAGTATCCAGCTGCAAAAATCTGGGCTCTCCCTCAACACAGCTGTCACACTGCTAGAGTCTCTTTTACAATTTGCTAAAGACCTGAGATCCCAGTTCGATGACTTTGAAGCAAAAGCTATGGCTAAGTGTGATCCCTGTGATGTGACGAGTAATGATGCATACTACGCCGACACGCAGCGTATTAGGAAGCGCAAGCGTCACCACGATGAACTAGACTCCGCGGAGGATGTTATGCTGACAGGGAGAGACAAGTTTAGAGTGACTGCATTCTTGCCCATCATTGACAAGCTCTGTGCTGCCCTACAACAACGCATTGCTGCTTACAGCGGCCTTCGAGAGAAATTTGGGTTTTTATCAGAAATCTCAAACAAAACGAACACTGAGCTTAAAGCATCTGCTGAAAAGCTTGTGTCTTCATATCCTAAGGACTTGGAGGCTGGATTGGAGTCGGAGCTTTTGCAGTTTGCACACCTTATGAAATCCATTCCAAGAGATTCACCTGAAAGTGCTCCTTCATCAGGTGGTGCAAAGGCTGCAAAAAGTCCTGAACTAGAAATGTATGAGATAATTCACAGACATGACATGGTAGAAACATTTGCTAATGTTGAAATTGTATTACGACTCTATCTCTGCATGTTTGTCACAAACTGCACTGGGGAGCGATCATTCTCCAAGATGAAACTAGTCAAGAATTATCTAAGAAACACCATGGGGCAGGACCGTTTGTCTTCACTCACCCTGTTGAGCATTGAGCATGAGAAATTAAGGGTGCTTGATTTTACTGATGTCATCAAACAGTTTGCAAGTAAGAAGGCTAGAAAAAAATCTTTTTTGACTGAGAAATAGTTAAGTGTACCGTACAAATTGCCTGCAATAAACAAAACCCACTCATTGCATCATTTGCATGTCAGTCAAGTGGTATTCTCTTTAGTTAATGGTGTATTATTATAGTTATTTTTTGTTAATGGTGTATTATTAGTTATTTTTTTATTGTTAAGCTTCAAAAAAACAAATGTGTAATGTTCAACTATGAAATGGTCATTTGGCTAATTAATTATCAATAAATTGAATATTGTTTAAAAAGTAAATTTATTTTAACGCTTCGCTCGCCCATTGATTTGAGGGCCCCGTAAGGTCACCACTGGGGGATGGGGGTGTAAATCTTCATTTCAGTTAATTAAGCTAGCTTTGCGTAGTTTGGGGCCCCGCACTCCAACCGGCCTAGGGCCCCGCGCACCTTAAATCCGCCACTGATTAGTATTAGCATTAGTAGTAGAGTAGGCCTACTACTATTAGTATTAGTAGTAGGCCTACAGACGGAGACTGACGGAAAGAGGTGTTACGTTTCCAAAACCACGACGAAGACTGCTTTTTTTTTTTTTTTAGCCTCGTCTAAAGGCTCTTTTTGTGAGTAGTTGTTTCATCATGACTTTACTTCTGGTTTTTGATTGCTTATAGAAATTTCTTCTTTTATAAGCAATTCCAAGTTGCGGTAAGCTGTATTTAAAGCCTGGTCTCCTTTAGGATTTTGTCCTATATTAGTGTTAAATTCTTTTCTTCGGCTAAGAGATATCCCAATTCAGTACGGAAATTATCGCTGATATTTAGCGGGAGCGCCTCCATCATTACTTGGCTCGTAAAGCTGTATAAACCCTTAAGACAAGACGTTTCGAGAAGTTTTGTATCTCCTTTGGACTGTTTTATGGTTGGTTAACCGACTGTTTTATGGTTGTGGCACAATTCTTTTTTTAAAAAGAACCTTTACTCTATTTTCTACGAATGGTTTTTCCCAATCTCTTTAATTCAGTATTTACAGACGGTCACGATTTTCAACCAAGAAATAAAACGATATGAGCCGTATTCGATAATCAAGACTTTAATAATACTTCACGTTCTCAAAAGTATGATGGATATATGGAGCAAAATCCTGGATATTTTTTTATATATATTCTCTTTTATATATATATTTTTATATATTTTTATATATATTCTCTTTTAACAAAATTATATGTAACAAAATTAAGAATTTTATAACATTACCATCCAAAAATCCTCAGGCAACACAGGTACATTCATCAGGTCAAAGCTGGGTCAGAAGGGTCACTTAACTACCCCGTGATAAAAGGATGGGAAGGTTTAGTCAGCTAAATCTGATAATTAACTTCTAGGTGTATATAAACTCTGTCCACTGTTTATGTGGTCATTACCAATTGACAAGGACTAGCGATGAGCCGAAACTGTATTGGTGGTAAAGAAATACAAATTTATGTCTTTCTGAAGAGTGGTTTCCTTCTTCATATATACATATGTTAACCCCCCCCTTTATGGCCCTGAGTCGGTTCGGATTCGACGGGGGGGTTCTGGTTAGGAGGCAAGCAACGGATGTTTCTTCTTTATACTTTTCTATAACACTGGTCAACACTCATTTTATTGCCAATCATATTAGAGTGATTTTGGGGTAACTTTGTGGTGCTGATTCCGAATATGACATCGGTTTTGCTAGATTGGCTCTAATTTATGAGATAATTGGTACCCCATTGAAACACGTAAAAATGAAAAAAATTTAATGTTCAGGCGGAGCCTACTTACAAATCGCATTGAAATTATCTCAAATCATACAAAAGTAAACACATGAAATACATAATGGCATTTTATTCGGTCTCACCATCTAGAATGTTCCGGTAGTTTCCCATATGCACGCGTTATGGTTACGTTTCCTATTAATTGAGGGTATTCATTATCTCAAGAACTAGAGCCAAATCGGAAAAACTACTTTCATTTTGGAATTCAGCAACCCCAAAATACCCTAAATTCGTACGAATTTCCTTGGCAACGAAAAAAAAATGTTTTTTTGTTGACCTGTGTAATTCTTTTCGGTCGCCTTAAATGGTGGGTTGCCACTCTGTTATGCCGATATCTTCTATGGTGCTTGGGTTGTCTCTTTCTCTCGCTTATTAATTCTTCTCTTTTTATAATTCTCTGATCCTTTCTCTTATACTAAAATTATCGACTTTTCTTTTATAACTTGTCGACTTGACTAAGTTCTGAAGAGAGCACGGCTCGAAGGAAAAGATAAAAACTTTCTCTTACATTTAGTTTACTTGTAAAAATGTACAGTTAGTACTCTGAATTTACAGGGGTAGAGGTTCGACCTCTTTCGACCATGGCTCAGGCCGGAATCTAAAAATATTAAGAAGGCAAGGGGCCTCTGCCCCCTCCTAATGAGGTGCTAATATGAAGTCTAATGCAGAAGAGCCTTAAAATGAAGTGGCAAATGAAGTGGTGTATTTTTACAAATATACGTATAATATAACCTAAATTTTGGGGGGAGGACAGTTGAAGGTTAAATTTCCCCCCTTTTTAAACACATGATCAGATGTTTTAAAAGATTGCAAATTTCAAATTAAAAAATAAAATAACAAAAACTAATTTGTATTTTTTCGCCGAGTCTTCATTTATGAAGGCGATATCATTTCGTAATAGTACATAAGTACAATTTTGAGTACATGACTGAGTACGTATTAATTTTGGTTCATTACAATTACGATTACAATTATGGATTACAATTACCAATTAATTCATATTCACTCATTGTTTAATTACACTTCTATTAAAGTACATTCTTACATTATAAATTAAATCATTACATTTAATTAGTGCCAGAGCTGGGCACTTGCGGTTTTTTTTGCGGTACTGCGGTACTGCGGTACTACCGCACTACCAAACCGGTACCGCATAACGCAGTACCGCAAAGGATCGCTGAAAGTACAGCAGTACCGCTACCGCATTTTTTGCGGTACTGCGTTATGCGGTACCGGTTTGGTAGTGCGGTAGTACCGCAGTACCGCAGTACCGCAAAAAAAACCGCAAGTGCCCAGCTTTGTTAATTACAGATTCACTGAAGTACATTACAAGTTATTGTTAATTACAGTGTTTTTATATATTTATATATGGTTATACTAGATGGTTATTAGTACAACATAAGTACATAAGACATGACACACATGATATAACAATATGTTATAAATGTTATAAATTTGAAATCAGAGTGAACGGAGGTATTTTTATCTTTGAGGCGCTCGAATCTGTTGTCGTGAGCGGAATTTTTTATAATAACTTATTAAGCATTTATTCGAGTTCATCTCGGGAGGTCAATATAATTAAAAATAAAAATGAAAAAAATAATACGAGAACGTTTTTTCGCGTTCTCGAACGAACTGCGAAAGTTTTGCATTTCATGATTGACACGAGTAAACATAGACTGATAAGTTGATAGGGCATAAGTAGACAATAGGTAGATGAATGAATAAGTAATAAAATTAATAAAGGATAGCGGTCAAGAAAGAACATGAATGTAAGAATGAGTATGGTTGAATAATAATTATATTTATACTACATAACATATAAATAATGACTTCTATAGAGTGTTTAGTCCTTAGGGAAATAAATGACGGGAAAATGTGACGTCATAGTTATTGAATTTTTACATATAATTAGGAAGATTTACAAGAACGAATTAGAGACAAAGAGTGGGAAATGTAAAGAGAATAAAGTTATTTTATGACGTCATAGTGTATAAGTCATTATTAGAAAAGATGAATTAGAGACAAAGAGTGGGTAGTAATGACTAAGAAGTACAACTACGGGTTCCAATCCTGTTACATGCAATGTGTATGCGTAATCTAGGGTCGAGGGTGAGATGCAAGACAATTCATAATTAATTATAATAACTTCTATAACAAATGGAAAATGGATAATGGATACGACTAAATCATAGAAAGGGTAGATCGTAGGGTTGTGACACGAACAAAAATAGGAAGCTACAAGTAAAATTATTATCCAAACTCGCGTTAAGCGATTTTGGTTCTTATGTAAAAATGGACATTCGAACATAAAACTATACAAACATAAGTTCTGCATGAAGACAATGAATCCATATAATGATGGTGTAGGATTTGTTCATTGTTCACTTTTTACACATATATACATACACTATGCATACGTCAATATATATATACGGAATAAGAGGACGAGAAGGTGGTACATGTTTATTAATCAGACGTTTTGGAAAATTAAATTTCCATCATCAGTGCTAAAATTTAAAAATGTAAAAAAGTCAATAAATATAATGAATAAAAATTTTATACAATATATTTATGTTGTCATATGATAATAATAATAATAATAATTTAAAGTTAAAAAGGTATATAAAATGTAGAGAGGTAAAACAGCGGTTAAACTATATATAAAAAGCTTAAAAGGTGAACGAATATTGTTTTCAACATTCGTTTACCAAGAACAAACCCTTAAATGAAGTTTTATATATGATGAATAAAACCACGAAGGAAAGGAAACAGAGTGGTGCTCAAGCGCTTTCGTCTAATAACATCCTCAGGAACACTGAAGTAAATAAAGAGTTCAAGACTATACATAGGTTACAAAAAAAAAAAATATATATATATATATATAAATAGAGAAATAGAAATTGTGGGAGGAGCATACAAATTTGTAAGGAAAACTACCAATTTTAGTACTTTGCCCGAATTCAACACAAGATCAAATGGATTGTTTACAACCAATTTTATAGATAATGCCTGAATGATATATAGGTGTACGTAGGACAAATTGTTTGTTTTTCTGATAGAGTTTTTCGAAATTACTTACATTCCAGAATCCTGGGGGTTGGCATCCCATGGTTGCGGTACGTCGACGATATTTTGTGTATCTGGCCCATGAATCGTGACCTGGATGACTTCCTCCTTCAGTTAAATGATCAAGTCCCCTCCATTAAGTTTACTTTAGAAGTGGAACAAGACAACTCAATCCCGTTTTTGGATGTGCGTATACATAGGGAAAGCCCAGGTTTTAAGTTTAGTATCTATCGGAAAAACAAACAATTTGTTCTACGTACACTTTTACTCTGGACATGACACCCCCATTAAGAAGGCCATATTTTCTTCAATGTTTCTCCGCGCTCTTAGGATCGCCAGTCCGGAATACATCGATGCCGAATTGGAAAAAATCAACGGTATTGGAAGTGATCTGTGCTACCCACCTGCGTTTATGGAATCTTGTCTTAACAAGGCAAAATGAACCTTCTATCGTGTGAATAATAACACTCGCACTTTGTCAAAGAATATTTTAGTACTTCCATTTTTCCCGGGCTTTTTAGGCATTGCTAATGTACTTAAACTTTTGGATATTAATGTAGTATTTTCATATAACAATATTGTGAAAAATATCATAGTAAAAAATAGCCCTACCAATAATAATTCAGGCATTATCTATAAAATTGGTTGTAAACAATGTGATTCCTTTACATTGGTCAGACGGGAAAGGATTTGCACACGCGTGTAAAACAGCATCAATATTCCGTTAGAACGGGACAGTCGTCCAGTGCCCTTTTTGTTCATTTGTCAGAGTTATCCCATTGTATTAATTGGAATAATGCTTCAGTTTTGTTTCACTCTAGCAACAATGTTAATAGAAATATTCTTGAGTCTGCTATTATCCAACTTACAAATGACTACCATGAGCAAAGATCTTTTTCAACTCGATCCCGTTGTTTTGAATTCGTTCAGAACGGATTTAGACAAGAAGGACAGAGTGCTAAAACTTTGGTAATTTTACCTTATAAATTCGTATGCTCCTCTTACAATTTTTATTTTTCAATTTATTTTTTTTGTGACCTATATATCATTCAGGCATTATCTTTAAAATTGGTTGTAAACAATCCATTTGATCTTGTGTTGAATCCGGGCAAAGTGCTAAAATTGGTAGTTTTCCTTACAAATTTGTATGCTCCTCCCACAATTTTTATTTCTATATTTATTATATATATTATTTTTTTTTTTGTAACCTATATATAGTCTTGAACTCTTTATTTACTTCAGTGTTCCTGAGGTTGTCATTAGACGAAAGCGCTTGAGCACCATTCTGTGTTTCCTTTTTCCTTCATGGTTATTTTCATCATATATATATAAGTTATATGCCCAGAATACACTGATAAATAAGACTTTAATAATATTTAACGTTTTCGCTAGATCATGGGATGAATCTATGCAGCAAAATCCTACACATTTTCGTACAATGCATACACTGATAAATTTTTTTTTTTTGTTAATGATTTATTTAAGCTTTCTTAAAATTTGAACAAATAAACATTTTTTTAAAGACAAAAATAGATTATATATTCTTCTTTTGTTGTGGTAAAGAAAAAAGTTTATTTGCCTGGATTTTAAATGTTTATTTTGTGTTTAAAAAGCTTTTTTAAGCCTTCTGCCATTATTTTAGTCCATATTTTTTTTATCTTCGGGTTTACCTGCCTGCGGCATTAAGCAAGTAATATGTAGTTTTAACCTTTGGTTAGCTTCCGTCCGAATAGTTCATTCTGACGAAGGTCAAGCTTTTCACTCCACTTTAGACCTACAGTTTAACGTGGAATCCCAACCACGCCCTATCAGCAGCCCAACGTCTTAACTACTAGGCCACCTAGGGTACCCATTTATCTACCAACTACTTTCTTTGTGTGGAAGGATGGACATAAATTTAATACGTTATAAATAATATATTATATCGCAAAGCAAATAAAAACCTGGGTGTAAAATACGAAACGAATGTGCAGCTACATCCATGAAATACAGTAGATAAAAGACGTTTTTAACGCCCCTCACTTATCTGTAACGTTTACAACGCTATAAAATATGCAGAAATAATTGGAAAAACAAATAATAAATTTTAGGAAAAAGGAAAAAAAAAATCTCGTTCTTGTTTTGTTTAATCTCCATTTTAATCGTTTTATCAAGGCCTGGAATAAACTTTCTGAACCTGCTTCATCTTATATACAATTTATACAATACCGCGCGTATATATATATATATATATATATATATATATATATATATGATACACACAGACAGTGCATGGAACAAGGAACTCTTCTGGGAAAATTAAATCCACTATAGTCCGAATAAGTAACGGTAAATGACAAATACCATAGTTTTTCTTTTTCATGATGCTAGCCCGACGTGGGCAACGGGTCACTCGCAAAGAGGTCCCATAAATATAGCTTCCCTCACCAGCTGGATCCTGTCTGCTTTGCAGGTAGCTGGTGAGGGAAGCTATATTTATGGGACATCTTTGCGAGTGACCCGTTGCCCACGTCGGGCTAGCATCATGAAAAAGAAAAACTATGGTATTTGTCATTTACCATTACTTATTCGGACTATAGTGGATTTAATTTTCCCAGAAGAGTTCCTTGTTCCATGCACTGTCTGTGTGTATCATAAAAAACTCAGGGGACCATTCTGAGTTCATTCCCATCTTGAAACGGACATGTTATGTGCCTTGAAAAGTGGACGCTCAATTCTACCAGTTGAGGTTTAAGTTTTGGTTTTTGGCTAAAAATATAATAGTTACCCCTTTTTCTTTTATGTTTTCAATCTGACGTGAAGGCAGCGAGTCTTTTGCTTATATTGAGGTTCTAAATGTAGCAGGGCTAGGCTGCTTTAAACCCTAGATCCATGTCCCAAAGCTGGATCCTGTCTGCTTTGCAGGTAGCTGGTGAGGGAAGCTATGTTTATGGGACCTCTTTGCGAGTGACCCGTTGCCCACGTCGGGCTAGCATCATGAAAAAGAAAAACTATGGTATTTGTCTTTTACCATTACTTATTCGGACTATAGTGGATTTAATTTTCCCAGAAGAGTTCCTTGTTCCATGCACTGTCTGTGTGTATCATAAAAAACTCAGGGGACCATACCATTCTGAGTTCATTCCCATATACAGTGCCCGCGAAAAGTATCCGATCACTCAAGAAAATACAATATTTTCCCTTGATATTCAGAGACACGTAATTCACTTTCTATTTGTTCTAGCGACATCTGGTAACTTTGAGGTTGCTCGCTGATATGAGAGCTATCCAACGCATTCTCAAATTAGTGTTCTGGTAACCTTCGTTGCGGGTGGCTGTGTCTCAAATTTGTCAGATTTCACTGTTTGTGTAAATTTCTTGATTTTTTTTTTTTTTACAGAAAGTGTGTAAATAAAATTTATATATAATGTGTGCTAAAAAACAACTTAAGAGTGATTGTCGAGGTGCTATTGTTGCTTTGCATGCATGTGGGAAATCACAGAGACAGATAGCTAAGGAATTAAACATATCCCAAAGTACCGTTAATTTATGGGTTTCACGGGCTAAGAACAATGGTGGCCTAACCACGCCAGTCCCTAAAAAACGATCTGGCAGACCGAGAAAAACAAATTCGCGAACAGACAAACTTATGAAACGTTTAGTATTGAAAAACCCAACAATAACTGCGAAAGAAATAAAATTTAATATGAATAATTTGTTATCTGGTGTTTCTGAACGAACTATCCAGGAGCGGCTCCAAAAAGAACTCGGATTACCATCTCGCCATGCTGCTAAGAAACCGTTCATTAATGAAAAAATGCGTAAAAAACGTGTCGCATTTTGTAAAAAATACATTCATTGGACTGTTGATGACTGGAAGAAGGTTTTATTTAGCGATGAGTCGACATTTTTGACATTCAGAAGTTGTCCAAAAAAGGTTCGCCGGCCTATTGGCTCAAATAGGATGGACCCTAAATACACCCTAAAGACAATGAAACACCCTCCAAGTGTGATGGCTTGGGGTTGTTTCGGTTACTATGGGCGTGGAAACTTATATTTTCTTCCGAAGAACACAACTATGAATGGTGCACGGTATTTAGCAATGCTACAGGATAAACTTCCAATGGCAATGGCAATCCAAAGGACAAAAACATACATGCATGATGGTGCAACATGTCACAGGGCCAAAATAGTGACAAAATGGATTACTGACAATAAATTTGATATTTTGGATTGGCCTGGTAATAGTCCAGATCTCAATCCGATAGAAAATCTGTGGCTAATAATAAAAAATAAGGTTGAATGCCACGACACTGGCTCAGTCGAAAAATTACAAGAGGCCATCAAAAAGGTATGGTGCAAGGAAATATCAGTGGAAGTTTGTCAAAACTTGATTAAATCCATGCCAAAACGTCTAGAACAAGTCATCCAAACCAAAGGACAGATGACAAAATACTAATATAAGGTTAGTATACATTTAAACATTGTTTTTTATGTAAAAAATACAAATTTCAAGGGTGATCGGATACTTTTCACGGGCACTGTATATATATATATATATATATATATATATATATTATATATATATATATATATATATATAATGTATATGTTACACAGAGGCCGTTCATGGAACAAGGAATTCTTCAGCGAAAATTGAATCCACTATAGTCCGAAGGATCAAGTAAAGATAAGCACCCCCAACCTTTTTTAGTTAGCTTTATAAGGCTAACTAACGAAAATATCACGACTTAACCTAACCAATCGTTAGGTCAACTGTACGCCCTTGACGATTGGTTAGGTTAGGTCGTGATATTTTCGTTAGTTAGCCTTATAAAGCTAACTAAAAAAGGTTGGGGGGGCTTATCTTTACTTGATCCTAGTCCGAATAAGTACAATAAATGGAACTTCTTAGCAGTGACTCGTTATCCACGTTGGGCTAACATCATAAAAAAGAAAAAACTATAGTGTTTGTCATTTACCATTACTTATTCGGACTATAGTGGATTTAATTTTTCCAGTAGAGTTCCTTGTTCCATGCACCTTCTGTGTGTAACGTAAAAGTTTCTCAGGGGACCATTCTGAGTATATGTGGATTATCAGTAAAACTACGCTTATATTCAGTAATGTATGTTGTATATTGTTGTATATTGTTTCTTTTCTCAGATGTATAATAGCAAATTTTATACATATATTTTATTGAAAGATTAAAACAACAAATGTATAATTGATGAAATTAAAAAAATTCGCGGAGCATCCATTTTCCTTTACTAAATATGAACAATGACACATGGGCAAATTTCGAAAACAGTCACAACAAAAGATATGTATATATATATTAAATGACAAAATACCTCTAATATATATATATATATATATATATATGTGTGTGTGTGTGTGTGTGTGAGTGTGTGTGTACGAGGGTAAGTAAAAAAGTATTCTCAATTTGTCGGGGGGGGGGGGGGGGGGGGTCCAAAATTGTCTACACTGCTGACCGTTGGCAGCGCTGCAGTCACTGAGCGTACATATCGCAGCTTCGTGGGATATAGACCTTGACACTCAGTTGCTCAGTTGTAATCGCGCTGAACATGACCGCACAACTTTCGACTTGCACCAAAGAAGGCCAGCGTGCTGTCGTTCGTTTTTTGTAGGCTGAGGGCGTAAAAGGGGCTGAAATTCACAGAAGATTATCTGTATAGTATGGTGATCAAGTTTTGCCACAGCGGAGCGTGTACGAATGGATCGAAATGTTCAAAAATGGCCGAACAAGTAGACGGCCGTCCTGAACGTTCAGGACAGCGGTCCCTTTTTACGCCTTCAGCCCACTAAAAACGAAAGACAGCACGCTGGTCTTCTTTGGTGCAAGTCGAAAATGGTGCAACCATGTTTACAGCACGATTACAACTCAACAACTGAGTGTCAAGGTCTAAATCCCACGAAGCAGCTATCTGTACACTCAGTGACTGCAGCGCCGCCAACGGTCAGCAGTGTAGACAATTCTGGGGAAAAAGACAGACAAATTGCGGGTGCTTTTTTACTTACCCTTGTGTGTGTGTGTGTGTGTGTGTATATATATATATATATATATATATATATACCTTTCCCTTCAACCTTTCAAATGTTCATCACTAGTGCGCTGAACTTCTAGTCCACTCCGGAGAAGGCGATCGGCTTGCGATCGGCTAACCACCAACAACAACAACAACCTTTCAAATGTTCCGTGCGATGATTCCTCATTTCGCAAAGGTTAAGTTTGTTGCCTCTCTCTCTCTCTCTCTCTCTCTCTCTCTCTCTCTCTCTCTCTCTCTCTCATATATATATATAATATATATATATATATATATATATATATATATATATACATATTAGGGTGACAATAAAAATCGAAAGTTGGAGTTTTTTATTGGCCATTTGTTCAATGCTGCTGCTATATGAGAAAACAATGTACTGTAAATATTAGGTCATTCAGATAATATTTAAGGGTGTCTCAAGTGAGGTAAATAATTCTCCTTATTCATTAATATTTTTTTTAATTACTTATTACGATTGGAGTACGCCTGCACTTAAACTTTATGAACTAAAACCAACGTTATTTACATTAATTAAAAAAAATATTAATTTATTTTTACTAGGTAATGAATAATTAATTTTTTGTTATAAGGAGAATTATTTACCTCACTTGAGACACCCTTAAATATTATCTGAATGACCTAATATTTACAGTACATTGTTTTCTCATGTAGTAGCAGCATTGAACAAATGGCCAATAAAAACTCCAACTTTCGATTTTTATTGTCACCCTAATATATATGGTATCGAAACTTGCCTTTATATATATATATATATATATATATATATATATATATATTATATATATATATATATATCTATATATATATATATATATATATATATATATTATATATATATATATAAAATGTAATTCACTTTCCAAATTTATTAGACATTAAAATTTATTAAAAAGAGCCTTATATAGTTTCAAAATCTTATGAAAACTATTTATTTACATTACAATATTTTATATATATATATATATATATATATATATTATATACTCGTGATATATATATATACGTACTCGTATATACTCATATATACACGTGTATATACTGCATATATATACATATACATATATCAAGAGCCTTCCAAAACTTTTGACAGCTCAACAGATGCTTAATGATTTATATGTTCACTTTTTTCATCAAAAAATTATTATGATTTCCTCTCAGAATCAAAGATTTCGTTTAACTCCGAATGTAGAATCAAGTTCCCATCATGGCGAAAATGTTGTCCGTCGCTGACGAAAGTAACATTGGAGTTGCTGAAAGTAAGTACGATTTATTATACAGTTTACCCGAGAGAAACTGAAAATTTACCTTTTGCTGAGGTCAAATCGGTTTTAAATTACTTAAAGAGGCCGATCTGATGTCGGGAGAGATTCCAAATTTAAAGCATTATTGTAATTGACTTTTTCCTGAAGGAAACGATGGCAAACTTTCATTAAATTTCACCACAGTGAAGATTTATGATAAATGTTCTATTGATAGACCAAAATTTTTGTGGTAAAACCTGATTCTAAAATTTATGGTTCATCTTTCTATTTCTTTTTGCGGAGGAGAGTTTCGTATCGTGACGTATCATTCTTTACTTGAAGTTATTACTTACAAAATAGTGGGTAATTGACCCATAATGGGCATTTAACCCATATTGTTTCAAACTTTTTTTTTACTCTTTAAATTGCAGACAACCTCTAAATTGAGCATTATGTATTCGCCAAGATAGCCTATGGGGTAATATGTGAGACTTTTGAAAGTTGTTTAAGCTCCTTCGTAACAGAAAGGGTCATGTGACGAAGGAGACTTACAGCTTCAAGTGGAATTGAAACACGGGTCGCTACAGCATCTGGATGCGGAAGACGGTTCCCAATCCAGCTAATGCCCAGACCCAATTTCTTTTAACTTCCCTGACGACGAGAAGCGATGCTGCGACATGTCCACGACATAGTTCAATGGTAATGCGCCGATCTTTACTCTAAAGGTCCCGGGTTCTAGTCTGGAATCGGCCGTAGTTGAACGAGGGACCTTCCTCTTCGTCCAGATAATGTATCGAACCTGTAAGTTGAGAGAGAAGTTAAACAACCTCATCATTACATTATACCACGAAGAAAATTTATCCGAACGTGTATTTTAAATTAATTAATATTAGATATGCTTCTTCATATCCAAGTTTACAGACAACAGGGTTACCCTAAAAATAATCTAAAATGAAAAAAAACTTTCCCTAAGGAAATTCAGGTGTGGCCAAAGTTTTTAACCCTACGTATGAGCCACATACCAAAACCATCGTCGCCCAAAAAGCCACAAAACACGCGTCCTTTGCGCATGCGTGGTCTTGCCCCAAAACTCCATATTTTTTCAAAGATAAAAATAAGATGGCAAGAAAAACTTTAAATACAGATAATAAAAGTATAGAAAATGCATTTATCATCATTTTTATATCTTTCTTTCGATCCTTTTTTGTACTTATCTTTTCTCAGCAGCCTCATATGAATGCCCGGGAGCCGATTGCTTCTCGCGAGCTACGGTTTGGCCACCTATGTATTATGTACATGCATTTACAATCATCGCAATGTACAGTTTCGGGTAAAAAGTTTACCTAGATACATAAAACTTCTAACAAAAAAAAAATCATAAAAATTACTAGTTGGTAATATTCTATTTTTCTGTCAATAGTTCAGTCTTTTCAATGACGGTTAAAAAAAAATCATAAACTCAACCCAGTCATTACTGATTAGTAATTTTTCATGCTTTTCAGAAATTTTTAGGCAAGCATTTTTTCAGAAATTTACCTGTATATATATATATATATATATATATATATATATATGAATTTAAATGTTAAACGAAAATAAGGTTGTTAATTTATGTTAATTTTTGTAAATTATTATTCTGTAAATGTAGGGTAAATGCGGGACGCAGCATCGTTGGCATTTGTACAGGAGGTCATTTTATAATAAGGAGATTACCGTAGGGACATACAGGTCATTTTATAATAAGGAGATTACCGTAGGGACATACAGGTCATTTTATAATAATGGAGATTACCGAAGGGACATACAGGTTTACGTGGGACCCGAACTAAGGGTCGCTACATCATCCGAACGCAGATGGCAGTGACTCAGCCAACTACTGAGCAGACCCAACTTCGCTTAACTTCGCTGATCTAAAAGGAAGCGATGTTTTGACGTGGCTAAGAAGTAACCATCGTTATTCTTTTTATCGTATTCGGAGGAATAGTCTTAATAATTTTGCTTTTTCCACTTTAGGGGTTTCGTATTTCATTTGTGTGTATGTTACGGATACGTGAGGTACGCGTGAGATTCATTTGTGTGTATGTTACGGATACGTGAGGTACGCGTGAGATTCATTTGTGTGTATGTTACGGATACGTGAGGTACGCACGCGTACGCGTGAGATCCGGCTGTACAGTATGATTCATTATGAGCAAGACAAACCTCTCTCGTATGTGTGTGGTTCTTAAGTGAGAATAAAACAAAGTATGCTCGTTAATATGGTTTCTCGAACCACGCATTACATTCTTACAACTTTAAGCTTGCTCTATACAAACTGGACCATATTTTCATATCACGTATAATCTTAGATAGTTTGCGTGTACAATCTTTTGTATATCTGTTTATTAAATGGTAAAAATATAATACAGTTTCTGTAGGATCATCGTCAAAGCATTTTCAGTTTACATTTGAACCTATCGGTTGTAATTATAGATTAAAACTATCTAATAATGGTCTATTTAAACCTACAGGGTGTCCATAAAATTCAGCATCATAGAAAGAACAAATTGCAGCTAAAAAAAAAAAAATTATGCTGGAATTTATGGACAACCTGTCCATAGTTAAAGATTAATATTACGCACTTATTATCTACTAACCCATTAATACAAATATGTTCACTCTACATACATCTACTTCAAAAACTCACTGTGATTGTAAGGAGCTCTGAGAGAGATGTTGACTATTATGAAATTATAATCTTTCGAAAATTTAGTATCAATATACTGTAGCTTAAATCCAAGCAGAAATTTTAAGCATCCGATGCAGTCAAAATTTGATGTACAGTCGGTTTAAAAAGTACACTTAGGAAACGCCATATTTTTTACCGATATTTATATCAGTGAGAAATGTAACGTTTCACGACAGAACATTTTGAACCGACTGTATACAAAAGAGAATAGAAGCTTAAAATATATTAATTTATTAACTGTATGATACCTCAAAATTACTTTACGCGCGGTAAACATTAAATGCTTATTACCACCTTTTTTGTTTTAAGTGTTCATGGCAGGTCCGTAAAAGTCGTGAACAATTGATACAAAGACCGTGATTGGCCAGTATCAATCAACCACGCCTTCTCTCATTCATCTTAATTGTGTGTCTGCACATAAAACGTCTGTGAGTTATATTACACTGAAATTTACTGAAACTCAGTGGTTAGATAACAATGTGTGTGTGTGTGTGTGTGTGTGTGTGTGAGAGAGAGAGAGAGAGAGACAGAGAGAGTACAGAAGTCTCGTTGAAGTACGATGACACTCTATTCACTGAGAAATAATGAGGAAACTGTGCGAAATCCAAATGGGTGGATGAGTAAAATGATGTTTGTGTATGGCTTGAAACCTTTTTTCCTCCTTCCTCTTAAGACTATGTTTTGAGTTGTCAAAACATTAACTGATGAATATATATATATATATATATATATATATATATGATACACACAGACCATGCATGGAACAAGGAACTCTTCTAGGAAAAATTAAATCCATTATAGTCCGAGTAAGTAATGGTAAATATAATAATTACCCCTTTTTCTTTGATGTATTCAATCTGACGTGAAGGCAGCGAGTCTTTTGCTTATATTGAGGTTCTAAATGTAGCTGGGCTAAGCTGCTTTAAACCCTAGATCCTGTCCCAAAGCTGGATCCTATCTGCTTTGCAGATAGCTGGTGAGGGAAGCTATATTTTTGGGACCTCTTTGCGAGTGACCCGTTGCCCACGTCAGGATAGCATCATGAAAAAGAAAAACTATGGTATTTGTCATTTACCATTACTTATTCGGACTATAGTGGATTTAATTTTCCTAGAAGAGTTCCTTGTTCCATGCACAGTCTGTGTGTATCATAAAAAACCTCAGGGAACCATTCTGAGTTCATTCCCATATATATATATATATATATATATATATATATATATATATGCATAATTTTATTTAAAGATTTGTTCCTCAGGAACCGCAGTTTAAGGATGAACAGGGAAACCCAAATATCTATCATTCTTGTCTATCAGGCAGACGTTTCGGAAATTATTTTCCATCATCACTGTTATAAAATTATAAAACATTAAAATGGCAAAAAGCTGTACAAAAATACTGGAATAATATTATGCAAAGAAATTAACAATAAAAAAATTGAATTAATAATAGAAGCTTATTTTAGAAATTCATGAGTATATTTCTAATTATGAATATTAGCAGGAAGCCATAAATAAAACTCTAAAAGTTTAAAAACTTAAAAAAAAAACCTTAAAAAATTAAAAATTCGCTGTTATCCTGTGATGATCAGGTTAAACGCAGAACTGTAATCATTTAGGGCGGGTCCAGCTTTTCGGGTGTGCAAAGATTCTAAAATGCGAGGTCGGTAAGTTGGTTGTTGGTAGTATTTATGACTTGGAAAGGGGAGGGGTGAATGGGGTGATTTGTAGCGAGGCAATGCTCTCTTATCGGGGATTTTGCTGGTTTATTTGGTAGGAGCGAAGTACGACTAGAAACTCCTCGTTATTTATCTATCTTGTGTTTGTATTAGAGAAAAATGCTGCCAATGTAGTTCGCCTACAGCGAACGCACTTAAAAGACTAGACAGCAAGTGATATGAGCGCATCAGGGGGCAATAGGTTACTATGCTTCATAGGTTAGACTAGCAGACTATTAAGTGTATAGTCTCATGATAGTATATGTACAGGGTGTTTCTAAAGTAACCATCTATTTTGGTGAAATAGGGGGATTTTAAACAATTGTTATATTGGCATAATGGTATGTGCATTGTTATACAAAATTCATGTATTTATAATATTTCAATTGCTTTACACGATTTTTTGTCAATTATTTTATTTTATTTTCAGACCCATATCATTGATGATGAATGTGCAAGAACGGGTTTATGTAGTAACATGCAGGATAAAAGGCATGAAGTGCAATGAAATTAGAGAAAAGTTTGAGAGAAGGTTTCGTAAAACAGGCCCTAGAGACCAGGCTATTCGCGAATTAGAAACAAATTTATGAGGACTGGATCTGTGCATGACGAGCGTAGATCTGGACGGCCAAGAAGATCTCACGAAAGAATCGAATCTGTTCAAGAAGCATTCGAAGAGGATCCACAATTATCGATTCGGAGGGCATCCCACAGATCAGAAATTCCACAAACAACGGTTTACAGAATTCTACGTTATGATTTAAAGAAAAAGCCATACCACATTCAAGTGTTCCACAACTTACAAGAAGAAGATTATCCACGAAGAGCAACAATGTGTGCCGAGCTTACAAATATATATAGGCCTATATATTTCCATGTTTTAAAGGTGTTTTTTTTATAATTCATATTATTTCGCAAAATAGATGGTTACTTTAGAAACACCCTGTATAACACACATAAACATAAAGGAGATTGTAGACGCCAATCGATCAAGGAAGTACTCAGGGGAGGACGTTAGGCAGGAGACAGGGAGTG